>JBAKBP010013092.1:0-64543 GCA_037953745.1 Lithodes maja | reverse complement strand
CATCTCCAAATCGATCCTAGGCTGTGGTTATGTGTGTTACGTAAGGTAGAGACTGGGAGAGTGTGAGGGAGTAGCTCAGTACTGCTTCAGCCCTCGAGAGAAGAGGGTGTGAGGCCGGCTGGCTCACAATTGATAAATGAACCGCTCGGTAATAATTCGCAATTTTGACCATCCAAACGATATTCCCACTTGTTTTATTGTTGTTACAGGTTACTATCTTCATATTAAACGTAAAATAGGCGCATTTGAATAAATAATAACAATATTTATCGTAAAATGACGATTATAGGCAGGAATGGAGCTTAATATTGCCGCCCAGAAGTGTGGTGGTCACTACACCCTGCGTACGCACGCCGGGTTAAGAATTTGTTTAAAATTATTCCAGCTTCATTAACCCACTGAGCCCCAGCGACGCAAACAGTGCGTCGGCAATGTATTTTTCTGCCAGTACCAGCGTCACATACGTCGCGTCAGTGTTAATTACTCCGGTCCTATGGAACCTAGAGGGCTCAGATTTGTATGGGAACTGTGTAAGTATCCCACGCAACCATGCCGATGGTTGACAACTCTCAAAGTCCAGCCGTGTGCGGGTGAGCGTGCAAAAACCTGGTTTTTGGGGGTTATTGCCTTCAATTTTTTACTCTTGTAAAATCGACTTTCGGGGGCTCCGTAGGACCCCTTTTTGACCTTTTTGATAGTTTTTTTGTGGTTTTTCCTTCATTCCTAACCCATTCGCTATTGTTTCTGGAAAAAAACAAAATTTCAAAACCTGCTGGTCCCTAGTGGTACATTTATTTATAACTAGCTGGGGCTCAGTGGGTTAAACAAAATCACTGTCTGATGTGTCGGCATTTAAGCATTATGTTTAAGGGGAGATGGATATTTTTCTCTAGACCCCTTCTCCATCATGCTTAGCCCCATTATTTTTCAGATTCTAAGAGGTTTTTCCCTATTATTTGGTCGATTTCACCACATTTTGTTTCCAATATTTAGACCTTTCGTGCTATTTAGGTGTCGATTTTTTTTCCTGGCGAACGATAGGGATCCTGTGATTTTGGAAGAACAGGCCTTCGGCCGGAAAACATTTCTACCGAAAAATGTACAAATTTATCTAGAAGGGGGATCTAATGGATGCTATTTTCAAGTTTTATGGAGGTCTAGGTAAGCAACTAGAAACAAATAATAATAAATATATGAAATAATCGACCAACAAATAACCACTGTTCCCTTTAAATGCCTCAAGCTTCATAAAACAAAACAATACACAATAAATATCCAGGATCATCAAACAACTAGTTGAAGAAAATAGTTTTGGATCAATATTCCATATATTAAATTCTTGGCATTACACTCACCTCATCCATAAGTATTTTCATCACAGTAAATTAATTCAAATACATTCAGAGTTGGTTTTATCACGTCCAAGTTAACCCCTTCTGTACCGGCGACGTCTTCATAACTATATTCTGGTTATTATTAGACTATTTTATTCAATATAAAAAGGGCTTCCAGCAAATAAAATGTAACCCTTGTTACTGCCACAGATCCTTCTTAAACTGCACAAAATCGTATAAATATTGCTAGAATAATATTTACAGGACATCGCTGGTACAGAAGGAGTTAATCAAACATATCCCAACATAGCAAAACTCAAACTAAAGGAGAGTAAGCTAGCCTGTTCAGTCGAACGTAAACTAAAAAATAGTTTCAATTAATTGAAAGAGAAAACCAAATTAAATGTATTTAGAATCCCGTGCTAGCGAGAGCTAATTTTGTTCTATTTAGGATATTTACGTTTCAGCTACGATTATTTTGTATTGTAAGAAGATACAATTTGTCAATATGAAGTACAATTATCAAAATTTAGCATGTGAGTTTATCTTGTATATATTATTTCTCATCAACTATATATTTTCATTGGAATAAATCACGTATCCATTATGATGTACAGTTGCCCACATATGTTGTGGTCCACGTCGTGAGCTTATGTATTGAAACTAGAATTAGTATGAATAAATTGTGACTGTGGTTTCTTTTAATTATCAGTTACCCAGTCATATGAGTTAACCAATGCATAAGAATCTATATACAGTACACTCGTAATTCAATTATGTGCATTATATTTCCATGTATAAGATCACGGAGAGAACATAACTTATGTGGGCAACTGTACTTTGTAACAGGGCATTTCCTTAAGAAGAAGAATAAAACATACTTTTATTCACACACGAGACATTAAAAACCACAAACAATCAACGGAACATCATTTTAGCGTCTTAATTATAGAACCACTAGATAATTCTTTTAAAAAAGGAAGTGACTATATAGGCTGATTGAACTTTTCACTGAAACATTGAATACCACATTTCTCGCTATCAGACCAAGCTTTTAGGACACTGTATAATGTGAAGAATTGAGGAGGAATGTATAGGAGGGACGTTGTTTTAAAAGGGCACTGAGAAGGCTGCTTTGTATATGGGTATCAGGTATGTGAGTGTGTGTGTGTGTGGCGGCGCCACAACAGCGTGGACCACGGGGCGATAGCTGTCAGCCCTCAACTACAACCACAGACAACCACAGGTGTGTGTTTGAAAAGGTATGCATGTAATAATATCCGCATGCAAGCATGTACAGTTGACCACACACATTATGTTCCTCGTCGTGATCTTGTGTATGAAAATATATTTATGATTTAATTGCGATTGTGGTTTCTTTCAATTATCAGTTGACTAGTCAGATGAATTAACCACTGCATAAAAAACTTCACTTATAATATAAGTATGCGCTTTATATTTATTTATATAAGATCCCAGTGAGTAACAACACATACGTGAGCAACTGAACATGCATGTTAGTGTATTCACCGAAACCTACAGTAACTGAACCTTATCTAAGCTTAACTTACGCCCTTTCAGAGTGTGAACATTACTTCTATAGTGTGGTGTGGTAAAACAGGATGTGGGTTAAAAATAATAAAACAATTTCTGCACAGATGGAGTGCAAACAAATATTTCAGAAACAGCATTGAGTAGCACCTGTCGCCGCCAGAGACATGACACGAGAACAAAAGAGGGAGAAGCCTTGGTATCAGTGACAAATCTACACAACCACCCCTATAAACAGTTTGAGCAGGCATGACACATTTGTGACAGTCGCCTAATAGCCTTGACAAACATTCTACTAAAGTGACAGTCAGGCGCGCGTTAACAAATTATGATGAGCTGAAGGTTGGTGGGGAGAGAGAGAGAGAGAGAGAGCTATATGAGGGGGGGATGTTCTTGGCTTCGGATCTCGATATCATTGCTTCATGCAGTTTGTGGTATATCGAATAAGTTTTCTAGCCAGGTAGTGCACATAGGGGCAATGTTATTAGTTTATTACAGATTAAGTCCCCGCATCACAAATATCTAATAACTTTAGCTTCCTAGCTATGAATAAAGGACATTTATTAAGGAGCGCACATGAAGGTCTCTGTACCCATTTAAATGATAAACCCGAAAGGTCTTCATCCCAGATGTTGATGCGAAGCGACTTTGTTGTGAAAAATGTATAGCATCTGAGGTGAAGTCAATGAATATTGTGGCTTCTGAATGAATGGTGTTCCGAATGCTAGAGTGCTTGATTTTGGCTGGCTTTCCATTCAAAGTATTCTTTTCCTTGTCATATACTGTATGTTCCCTTTCCTAGCTTTCTTGCTGATCCTCCATACCCCTTTAAGGGAATGCAGTTTAGGCTACTCACTAATTGATTAACGTATGTCTTTGTAAGGCCAGAATATCATGGTATGTGAAAATGAAATAATACAAGAAATGTTTTTGCATCTAGTCTGTAATTAATATTCTTCAACTGACAGCATAGGAGGCAAAATATATGTGAAACATGAAAATATATAAGCTATTAAATGACACATGTCAAACTATATTATTGTAGTGATTTAGCATCAACTGCTCATCAGGTGTCATTATTTATCAATGTATATGCTTCATTATAAGGACAATATCAGTGGTGTGATGGAATATTAACAAATTATGTTACAGCAAAAGGCGATTCGTATCCTAGTCAAGTGTCGTAAAATTCCACTGATAGGTATTTATTAGAAATCATCCAAAATCACACCCACGCACACACAGCGTTGATTGCAATACCCATCGCTGGTTTGAACTACGTGGTGATTTCGGTAATTGTTTCGTAATTTGATCTGTATACTGTCACGGACCTATAGGCTCTGACTGTACGGGTTCACTTCCACCCTTCAAACGCATCAACCAGTCTGAGATCGGGGTCGGGGCTTCAAGCAACCAAACCAACAGAGGCCCGAAACTTCGCATCCCAATATCCTTCTTACTTTTATCTCTCTCATTTTGATCGAGCAGAGTTTCGAAGTCTCACTCAATAAATATGTAATTCAAATTAAAGTTCAATGCTATCTCTGCTCATGAACACCAGGGGGTGGAAGTTTCTTTTCTGGTCACATTAAATCTACCGTAGTCAATGACGGGGCGGGAATAATGAGTGGGGTCTGTGTTATCTTAGACTTTCTTGGTGCAACGTTCTCGGGAATATCGCTTCCAGAAAGCGTTGTTTTAAAACTCTAGGAACTACCCCCCTTCGGTTTGACTACGGGAGATATCGTGACTATAACTTATATTTTAACACTTAAAGAGCGGCCTATGCGGTATATAATATGTAGCCACCAGCGGGGTGTTTTTAGCCAAAATAGGGCTGTTTACGTGATCATTTTCATGCCTAAATAAGACCCAGAACGTAAAACAAGTATCTATCCCTGAAAGGGCATAAACAGAGCTTTCGAATGACACCATAACGATCCTTTTATGATGGCTAGTTTTCTTGCAAAAACCGTGCAACGCGAGTGCAAAAAGCATGTAATTAGGCACTTTCCCCATACAATTCCGTATATAGCGAGTGAGAGAGGGAGGGAGGAGGTGGGATTCGTGTCAGTAGGTTCGCCGCGGTGGTCTGGAGCAGTCTTACGCTCGCTACTCTCCTGCCACCACTTGTCTCTCTCTCTCAGCAACATTACGTGCTGAAATTGCCACACGATATATGTCGAGCACCGCCACATAGTCCAGCTTTATTTAACTCGACTTATGTTGCGCGCCGCTAAAGAAGGGTTAATTTTGATTTTCTTTTTTGTTTTAATTTTGTATAAATTAAATATTTTGCATTAATATTAATTACCATTGTATTTGTTTTATTTTATTTTATAACTTTAAATTATAATTATATAATACATAATGGTTTTGTTATATTACTTAAATTTGATTTTATTATATTAACAAAAATTGTGTATTCTTTTCTTATCCATATATATTTATACCCTAATGATGAAATGAAGTGAGGAAGATTAACCCTATATAAGATCCAGAAGACTACTTTGAAATTTGATTAAAATACGAGAACGACTCTTAAATTAAAATATCATCTTGGTAATAAATATTAAAATACGAGAACTACTCTTAAATTAAAATATCATCTTAGTAATAAATATTAAAATACGAGAACTACTCGTATACAAGTACTAAATTAATAAAAGTACTTATCCATACTGAACACCCTTAAACTAAAGTTCAGTCTTTGTGTTCAACCTAAAGGTCACCCTCTAGACTCCTTCGGGGCCAAATCTTTAACTAAGCTAGTTCCACTAGTCTCTCCAAACTTTGGGTTGTAACAATACTATCGCTATCACATAATTAACGCGTATCAGTGTAATGCGAGCTATATCGGCATTTTGTTGAAAACGGAAGAAAATAAGCTACAATGCAGCATATGTGATTTTTTTTTATAAATTCATGTAAACGAATCACACTATGTATCTCGAAAAACACCACAACCAACAAATCTGTATGGCTTGTAACCAAATTTAGAGTAACCTTAATCTTTGATCACGCATTTGAGCAGCATAGAACATTACTATGCACAGTAGTATTTATAAGAAATACCAAACTAGCCTTCAAAGTTTAAACAATACTTTTCTTGTCTCCTTTAGAAATTATCTAACCTTACGGACTTGTTTCAAGATGTCTACTTTACAAAAGATGCGTGTATGAATTTATAGTACGAACTTTATTTACATGTACAGTCAGAAGGACACGGAATAGTTACTATATTCTGCCACTCCTTAACTCGTGTCAACCAACTTACCTAACCCAACATAATTTATTAAACCGAACACATCCTAGCTGAATCTAACTAATTTCAGCTAAGTGAGGGCAAGAAAACTCGTCGGAAAACCAACTGAAACAAACGTCTACTGTATGTCCACAGAGTTTGAGTGAGAGAAGATATGGTAGCGCTGGCTGGTAGGTTATAGTAATTATGTAAATATTATATCACTATATAACTCTGTATAACTCTTAACAGATTAACTGCTGGCCCAGAGGGCGCCGTCATTAAATCTCTCTCTCTCTCTCTCTCTCTCCCTCCCTAGGCCAGAGATATAATCTTCCTACCCAGAATCCAATCTTCCAGTTCACAACTCTATAGTGTTATACACGTTATCAACGCTCTGTTCTTAACACAAACTCCTTCACTATCCATTCACATTGTTTCTGCCTTGCTTCTATTTTTTGCTTCCCTTCTAAATAATGGCACTTTTGTCTAAATGCTACATGGAATCTGTGCAATAAGGGATTTCACGAAATCTCTGGTGAATTCGATAAATTAAATATTTCAATTGAAACTATTTATAATACAATGTCTTTTGTTTAGAATATCTTATAGTGGAAAAGTTAGGTTAGTTTCAGTTTAACCAACTACTGATCATAATAGTATAGGAAAATACAAATTAACTTTCCCATTTATGTTGGTACACGATTAATGAAGTTAATATTTATCATTATTTTATCTAGCTTGCCGCAATTTAATGTAGCCAAACATTATACTGTACAGCACATAATATGAAATGCAACTTGAAATCTTAGGAACATGGCTTTATAAAGACATTTCTGATTACAGATTCCCTGTAACATGCATCTTCTTTCTAATATTCATCAGGATGTTCCCATCGTTCTCGATTCTTTACTACTTCTTCTCATTTCTTCTTTCTCCTCCAATTACCCGGTCATTTCGCCCAGTCACTTCATTAAACTGTCCCAACCTGCCTTCCCTACCGTCACGCTACCTAATTTAATGATCACTATCTATAACCAAACCAAGCCTATGTGTTTACTATAATAAAAACACATGTAAGTGACGATGTGTTGATCGATACAAACGTAACATATGCAATTTATGCATGCTTACATGATTAGGTTTATAAATCTAAATAAACCTATCCAGATCAAACTTAACAACCTAACCTAACCTAGTCTATTTAACCTAACAGAACCAGACACACTGTCAGCTCAATCTACTGTTACACTTAAACCTACAAATATCATGAATTGTGTACCCATAAACCCACCAATGCTTGTCCACACACGCGCGCGCGCGCACACACACAAACGCATACAGTTCATAACTCTTGTCAGCGATTCTACATTCTTGTGTAAACATGTAGAGGATTCGTACCTCTTCATAAAGGTTGATTGTTAGTGAATAATTAATTGTATTTCATCATATATTGATTGTGAGAATCGTCATTGAATTAGTTTGTAAAGGTGAATGAATGTTCACATTTATAATTACCTGTATATATGCTTGCAGTGTTCAGGATATTTCCTGAGATTCTTCCAATCATTTGTAATTTTCATATTAACTTATTATGAGATTCTTCATAAAACTCTTTTTAAAATTCTAGAAACACTTAGTCTGCCCACCCTTCTCTTTTCTGGATAATTTCACACTCTCCTAGAAACTGAGCTATTTTGACACATGGTTTGTCTGACCTAAAGTTAAGCTAACTATTGGATAATAGTTAATTCCATTCGAATATAACAATACAGGTTTTCCTTTTAATTTTCTTAAACAAATTGGCCACGATGCTCGTTAGTGACACAGGTCTATAGATATTGTAATGCCCTCGAAAATATCCCGCAACCCCAATAATGTACTACCCGAGTTGACGTCAGGTATAGTGTAAAATAGTCGTTGATGGGAAGTCCAATAAACTCATCACGTGAAACACCACGAGACTATCACCTGGTTCTTACAAATCGGACTAAGGTTACTATACTTTTGTACGTCCGTGGTAGTACAGTGGGTTAGCGCGCGGGCCTGGTTGACCTATGGGGGTCATGGTCACTAACCAGGGTTCGAACCCCACCCAAGGCATCTCAAAACCTGTGGGTTTTTAGGAGGGTTAAACTCCCTTCAGAGGTTCGAGCGCCGCGCCAGGCACCAGGAAAGGTTGGGCCTGGGGAGTTGTCAGGACAGAAAATACCAATGAAATGCTGGGTGTGAAGATAATTTATTTCTGTCCTGACAACTCCCCAGGCCCACTTAGGCCCCTTGATGATTTTGACGGGTTTTAGCAGTCTATTTTGGCTATCATTAAACGATTGTATTCAGCTTGGGTAGGATCCGTGGTGGTCAGAGACATAATTTAGTTGGCTTAAATGTGACCCCTTAGACTCCTAGAGGTCCTTCCTAAGCTGCATAAAATCGTCCAATTATAGCCAATATATACTACTAAAAACGATTCCTATTCCTCAAGGGGCTAACATCTCAGAAATGGGATTACTCATTTCCTCTGAGGCATTATTATAACCCCTATATCGGTGACTTATTCTTATTTTGTTCTTCCTATAATACGATTTTTTGTAGTTTAAGAAGGATCTGTGGCAATAGAAAGGGTTAGGTGGCATAATTCGAACCTGCTAATTGCTGGAAGCCCTTTTAAAACTAAATAAATGGCCTTATAGTGACCAAAACAAGATTGAAAGAACGGCACGGGTACTGAGAGGGTTAATATCCAACCCGATATATCACCAGACCAAATAGCCTTTCTTTTTTTCTAATTCTAGCAACATGTGTGTACCGTTATCGTGTTAGCTCTCTATCGGATATATACTAGTAATAAATGGTTCCATTGTTGTGTGTGTCAGAAAAACATACAGGCAGTTTCGATTTTTGTATTATAACCTTGCTTAATTGCCCTTTATTAAGCGGACAATTATGAGCTAATGAGAGTAACTTCTCAAAATTAAAGGATTACAACGTGTTTTTTCTCTTTTCTCTCGTAGGGTCCAAAGCTCTTCAGTTCTGACCTCAAGCTGACTCTATGTGATACTTTTGCTAGCAATTCTCTTCAACTAAGCTCATGTTAATTGTCCCTTACTTGTAAGCATAGTGCTATAAGAGAAGAATCTGGTGTTTGCGAAGATGCCCCCTCAACTTGTACACGTTGTTGTTCAATGATCCACGATATTGTCCCTTAGTATCTTCTATGCTATCAAATATAATATTACTTACACATTTGATTATTCATACTTATTGTATACTATGGCATATACAGTATGCAATGCTTACCAGTAATAATCTAACTACATTTTTGTCAACATAATGTTAATAATGAATGTGTTTTAGTTGCTGATGCGTGCGATTCAAGATAATACCATAGTTCATTATGCATGTTAAGAAATTGTAGTTAAATAATACAATAGATGTTGATTTGTATTTCTAACGTAATATTACTATAAACTAATCACAGTCTTCAATATTTACATAGTCAGAAATAAATATTAGTATGTATTTGGTATTTAACGCTAAAAGCAGTAACAAGAAATAGGGTGGTCAGTATGGAAGTGAAGAAGTCCTTGCATGACAGTGTGGTAATCCCGACACTGACTTACGGAAGCGAAGCATGGACGTTGGTTGAGAGACTCAGACCAAGAGTGAGAGCAGTGGAAATGAATTACTTAAGGAGTGCGTGCGGAATTACATGGAGGGATAGACAGACTAATGAGGAAGTAAGAAGGAGGTGTGGTGTGGAGGTAGATGTGCTGGAAAGTGTGAAAAGGAACAACTTGAGATGGTTCGGCCATATGGAACGTATGGAAAGCGAGAGAATGACTAAGAGGGTGTACGAGAGCGAGGTGGAGGGACAGAGGGGGAGAGGTAGACCGAATATGAGGTGGAAGGATGGAGTGAGGAACTACATGAATGAAGGCGGTGCTGGTTGGGGGGAGGGGCGTCGACTGACTGGGGACAGAGGTGCATGGGGGCGGTTCGTTCGTGGCCACCCCTTCGGGGATCACGGCGTCAGGCAATAGATAGATAGATAGATGTATTTATTGACTAATGACGAACATCCTGGTTAGTTTACATGATCAAACTCTCATAAACTAATCTTGATGTATGTTAGTAAAACTAAATCATTAATTTACGACACACCGAATGTTGTCAGAGAGACGAATGATAAATGTTTCCAGACTGATGAATAGTAGTAAGTGGTAGTGGTGAGGTAGGTTGGCTGTGTGTGGCTCTGTACTCTTTTAACAGTGACCGAAATACAGTATATTTATAGCGCTTACGGGGATTAAACATCATGCAACTCTCACAAAGTAGCTGAACACTTTTATAAGGTCCGCACCAAAACAAAGCTTTTATTTAGTTTGCTTTGAATAACTTCATATTGAATATGGTGAATAAAGTGGTGTCCAAATTGTGAACGACCTGAAATTTGTTTTTAGATCCTTGCTGTTGGTTAGAGAGATATACAAAGGTCATTGTTAGAGACCAAAGTGTCACCCACTGGC
The DNA here is from genome assembly GCA_037953745.1 of Lithodes maja. Lineage (NCBI taxonomy): Eukaryota > Metazoa > Arthropoda > Malacostraca > Decapoda > Lithodidae > Lithodes > Lithodes maja. The sequence continues at coordinate 53,885 of JBAKBP010013092.1, read as the reverse complement.
CAAACATAGTCCGTGATCAACTCCATCTGTTAAGTCATTGACAAATCATATATTTTATTACCAAGAATCTTTGTTACTTATCTGGTTGACTAATGATGTACCTTGGTCCAGACTAAATATGGCCAGGTTTAGTTCAGCAGAACCAATCACTGTGTTTTGCCAACAGTGCTGTCAGTAGATTAAACCGTTATAATTTTGTAAATGTTTCTGAAGTTCGTCATGTATAATACAGTATATTAAGTCAAGATAGACATATATAGATTACCATAGAATATAGCTGGAGTAGGTATTGTTATATTGTTATGACCATAATAATATATATAGGAAGTTGTTGACTCGCTTCTGATCCTATTATAAATACTACAAGGTATAACAAGTCGCAACCTTCACATTATCACTCTTAAGATTCGTCCACACTGGGGGCAAGAGCGTCCGACAGTCTAATCTGACCGCTTCCGTGCTCTAAACTCTGCCTTTGTTGGACACGGACGTAGTCCAGCAGGATGGGATTGCTGAGGAAGGCAGATACGAGGAGAGGGAGAAGTCACGTCGAAGGCGTGCTCGGTTGCCTGCGGGCATACGTTGAGGATGTATGTCTATCTACGCTCCAGGAAACTGTGCCCTTGAAACAAGTAAAGCTAACACCAGCCATTAAATAGAACCATATTGTGAGCATAGATGTTTATGGGCTGTTAAAAATGCAGATTATATGCATTTAATGAAATCTTGAAAATTATGGCAGACAGGATACCAAACCTATACATACTCCGTTTAGTTATACAGTAAATATAAAACTAATTTCATGATCTATATGTATAATATATAAATAATAGAATATTTATGGGTTTGAGGGTCTTTAGACCCACGTTATGATGGCCTGGATCTGTGCCAACACTAGCAAGAAATATTTTTGTGATTTACATTATTTGGTGTCGAACCCAACATACTTTCAGACATATACAACTTACATAGCACTATCCAAAGTAGATAATTTTTTTAAGAAATTGGTCATATTCAAATATACGTGCATTTTTTATTTTGTTCTATGTAATTGAGGGAGGCAAAAGGCAGAACTGCCTATAGCGAGTGCCTCCCCCATAGTTGAAAGAGTGACAGGGCCAAAATCAAGGGATGTTCGAGCCAAAATGCCTGGACACACTGAGTTTGAAGCAATTTAAGTCATAGGAAGAGGGAAAGACTGATTCTGGGAGAGAGTTCCAGAGCTCAGCTGTTGAGTAGAAGAAAGTTTGAGAGTAAAGTTTCACTCTTGGGTTGGAGAGTTGCACAGAGTAGGGGTGGGATTGAGTTGCAAGACGGGTACCACATGCCCTACGTAAAGGAGGTGGTATACACTGGGAAAGCTCTGAGGAACTGATTATTATAGTAGCGATAGAATAGCGAGAGAGATGCAACATTGCGGCGGACAGAGAGAGATTGCAGAGAGTTAGTGAGTGGACGGGAGTTAATGATACGAAAGGCCTTCCTTTCAACTTTGTCAAGGAGAGCGGTGTGAGAGGACCCTCCCCACACATGTGAACAATACTCAATACAAGGACGCACTATGCCCCTGTACAGAGCAAGAAGCTGTGCAGGGGAAAAGAACCCCCTAAGGCGGTTGAGCACACCCAGCTTCTGGGAGGCTGCCTTAGCAAGACTGGTAATATGGTCCTTCCAACTGAGAGCAGAAGAAAAGGAGACGCCAAGAATATTGAGAGAAGATGAAGGATTGATTTTTGTATTGTTGAAGAATAAGGGATAGTCCGCTGGGAGATCCTGACGGGTAGATAGATGGAGAAATTGGGTTTTGGAAGCATTAAAGGTAACTAGGTTTTCTCTGCCCCAATTGGAGATAGTATTTATATCAGAATTTAAGAGTTCTATGGCTTCATTACGTTTGTCATTGCCCATGTTTGTATGCCCATCATTGCATAATTATAACATCCATTTGAACAGTGAACACAATATAATAACAAGGAGTCATTTGCTTAAGTGTACAGTACGTACTATGAAATTAACTTCCCCCCCACCTCCCCCTTGCCACATGACTCTTGCCGCCGTTTGGGGGCTTCCGGGCTTGTAGGTGGAGCGGCCAAGGTTCTTGACCGCTCTCCCTATCACCTCCAACTAATTTTGTCATGTCCTTTTCTTTCTCCTCCTTTCTAGTTTTCGTTTTCCCCTCTTCCGCTTTCTCCTGGGGCTGCCATCAGAGGCCGGTCTCCCACCCTTGAACTTTTGTGGTCCCGTCCCTCCCTTCCCTTCCGGTTGACTTCCCTGTTTGCTTCCTTCCTTTCTCTTTAACTGCTTCGGAGGTTCTAGTTTCCTTAGGGCTTCGCCTTGGTGTCTGATCACTGCTGAGTTGGCAGAGTCCACCTGGCGACAGGTGCTGCCGGCCAGGGCTCGCAAGGCTCGTTGCTGGAGGATAGGCACTATAGGGTTGCTTTGGGGTTTCTGACTCTCTTCTCTCTTCCCAGTGAGTGTGTCAGGTGACTACGCCGGCCCCGTTCTCCGTGGGACAAAGCTGCAGGACAAATGCCCGGGTTGTACAAGGTCCCTAGCTCAAAGCAGAGACCTGTCCCATCTCAATTGGCCGCATTCTGGGTTTCGTGGCCCTGCGGAGGTCTTTCTCCCTTTCGTTGCCAGGGGCACCTGGTAACCGCAGTATCTTCTAACATGCTTTACCCCCTTTTCTCTTGCTATGGTGACGACTTATGCTTTTTTCCCTGTTCTTCCCTGTTTATGGCTTCTGCTTTAGTGGTTCCGGTGAGTGAGCCCCTTGTGGCATGCAGCCTGCCACTTGGGGGTCTGTTGTCTGGCTGTCCGTCCGGTTCACCGCGGGAGCACGGTGAGTCGGGGATGGTTTTGGGTGCTCTCGACCGGCCCGCTGAAATATCCCTCGGTCGTCGCTCGTCCTTCTCGTCCATTACCGTTCCGGATCCTTCTACTACCCTTCCGTCTTAGTCACGTCTTTCTCCACCCTCCGCTACCCAGGATTTCATCTCCTCTCCTGTAGTTATTTCTGCGTCTTCCTCTTCTCCCTCTAGTCTTGTCACCCTCGACCCTTTTCTGCCCTCCCTCCCTCGTTCTCTTTCCTCTTCTCCAGTTTCGTTCTCTTCTCGTCCTCGCTCCTCGGTCCTCCCTCTGTCCTCTCTCTTTACACCTCCTTCCTTTACTAAGTTTTTCTCCATCCCTGCTTCTGCGCCTCTAGCCGGTGATGACCTCCTCTTCCACCTGCGTCTCCTTCAACAGGTGGGAAAGGACGTCCCCTTCCACTCCCGCCATGATGCCTCCCGTCTTGTTACCGTCCAAAACTAACTTCAGGCTACTGCTATGTCCTCTTTCGTCGATTGTTCTGGCACCCCCATCCCGGCTCAAAAAGATCAACGACTCAACTCCTGTACAGGGACTGTCCTGATCCCCGCTTCCATCCGTCTCGGGGGTCGTCCATTCGCGGATTGCGCCGACCTCGTCAAGGACATCGTTGTCGCTCAAGACCACAAGGTGGTTAGTGTGGTATGCTACACTATCCCTCCTCGCGACCTTCGCCGCCATCCCGCTAACATTGCCAAGATCTCTTTTGATGGACTTTCCCTTCCTGCCCATGTTATTGTCGGTGGTACTCGCCTCCCTGTGACTGCGTCTCTTCCCCGTCCACTCCAGTGTCGCAGCTGCTGGCGTTTCGGCCACCCGGCGAAGTTCTGCCGTACAGCCGCTGAGAGCCCACTCTGCCCGCACTGTGCGCAGTCCGGACATGCCGTTGGTGAATGCCAGTCAACATCCCAGTTCTGCCTTAATTGCCGCGGGTCTCATTCGGCCGACTCTAAGATTTGCCCCGTTCATCTGTTCGAGTCTGAGGTTGCTGTCCTCAAAGCGAGACACTGCCTTACGCTCACCGCAGCCCGCCAAGAGGCTCGTCGCTTGGGCTTCACCCCTCAGTCATTTTCCAAGACTCTGTCTCCTCCCTCCTCTTCTTCGCCTCCCTCTACCACGCCCCCCCCCCTTTTTCTGATTCCTCGGTTCCTTCCACCGCCTCCGCTCCCTCTGTCCCCCCGGTCGCACCAGTTTCGTCATCTGCCTCCCTTCCTTCTACCGGTGCTTCTCCCGGATTTTCTCCTTCCTCCTCTTCTGTCTCCTCCGTTCGTCCTTCCGTCTCTTCCTTTTCTGTCCCTTTGTCTAACACTTTCTCTGTTCTCAGTCCTTCTCCTACTTCTGCCCCTTCATCTTGCTCTCTTCCTTGTTCCTCCTCTTCTAGTCTCCCTCAACGCTCTCACCGTTCCAAGCCTCCCCCCTGTTCTCAGTCATCTTCCTCTTCTAGTCGCCCCAAATCTCCTACTCGCTCTAAACTTCCCTTCTCCTCTACCAAACGGGCTCCTGTGCTCCGTTCTTCCTCGCCCGCTTCCTCTTTTAAACGTAAGGGTGGTCTCCGTGATGTGCGGAGCTCAAGTCCCTGCGAGAAGAAGAAGTCGCCTCCTTCTCCTTCTGTTTCCCTTTCTCCTCTCTCCGTCCAGTCTCCTCCTCCTCCCGTCACTGCATCCCTAGATTTCTCCTACGAAACCCTACCTAAGATTGATGAATTTATCCGTTCTTCCCACCCACCACCTTCCACTGTTCATGCCGAAGTTCATCCTACCCCCTCTTCTCTCCCCCCAACCCCTCTCCCGCCTTCCCCTGCCCCGTCCTCTTCCTCCACTCCCCCCTCTGGCCCTCCTCTTCCTCCTCCTGACCCTCCCCCTCTTCCTTCTCCTGCCCTTACCCCCTCCTTCTCTTCCCACCCGCCGTCCGTCCTTCCTACCTCTTCCGGCCCTCCTCCTTCCTCTCCTCTTTCTCTGTTAGACCTCCCTATGCCCCCCGGTTTCCAGTCTTCCCCTTCAACGTCTTCTCCAATTCCTGCTATTATTTCCCATCGTTAGCCTCTCTTGGCTATATTTTCCACCCACGGTGTTAACTGTATTTTGTAAATATGTTGTATATAGTGTAAGTCTTTTCTTCCCTCTTGTACGCGTCTTCTTTTTATTCTTTTTTGTCTTTTGAATGTCCATTTTACAATGGAACATTCGTAGTTTTGCAGCGCATCGTGTTGATCTTCGTTACCTTATCTCTAGGTTTAGCCCACTTGTTATTAGTTTACAAGAATCGCGTTTATCTAATGCCCCCTCCCCAATACCTTTTTACTCCTATATAAGTTCTCCCCAATCCCAGTATGCTACTTGCCTCCTCGTACATGATGATGTCCCAGTGTCTCCGTTAACTATCCGTACTTCTCTTAAATGCACGCTTGCCAGAGTGTTTCTTTCACGCTGGCTTACAGTAGTTTCCATATACCTTTCCCCCTCGATCCCGATCGATGTTCCTGAATTAAACAGGATCCTTTCTCTATTACCTCCACCTTTCCTCCTTTTAGGGGATTTTAATTGCAGGCATTCCCTGTGGGGTGACTCTACCGTTAATACACGAGGTCGTTCCCTTGAGGCTCTGATTCGTACACACTATTTATTTATTTTAAACTCTGGTTCTTCTACGCATTTTGATAGCGGCACCCGTACCTTCTCCTGTATTGACTTGTCTCTGTGTTCCCCTACACTATCCTTGGATTTTACTTGGAAGGTCTTTAATGATTACTGTGCGACTGACCACTTCCTGATTGTCCTCTCCCCTACGTCTTACTCCCCAGTGCCGCGCCCTCCCCGTTGGTGTTTCGATCGTGCCGACTGGTCATCTTTCGCTGATCTCGCCGTTCCGCCTAATCCGGCCCCTGCTTTCCCGGACCCTGATGCCATGCTTACCAGTTTACTGATGTTTGTGCTCCATGCTGCCTATACTTGTATTCCACGCACCACTCGGAGTATGTCTTCTAAGTGTGTACCGTGGTGGACTGCTCAGTGCAAGCTCTTTACGCAATAAAAGAGCCAAGTGGAAGAGTTTCCGTCGGAAAAAAGGCTCTCCATATGAGCGGGATGCGTATACTCTTTTCAAACAGGCTAATGCCGTCTTCCGTCATACAATCTGCTCTGCAAAAAAATCTAGCTGGATGTCGTATGCCTCTACTATCAACGCAGATACGCCTGTTCCGCAAGTCTGGGCTCGCGTCAGGAAGATTGCAGGGAAGCATGCGCCTACACCGGCCCCAGTCCTCCATACCAACACTGGCATTGTGGGCGATCCGTCTCTGGTGGCCAATATGTTGGGACAACATTTCGGTGATGTTAGCACTGGCTCCCATCTCCCGCCCTCCTTCCAGATGCATAAACGCCGTTCTGAAGCGACTTGACTTCGCCTTATCATCTGATCAGTTTTTCAATGCCCCCTTCTCCCGGGCTGAGCTTGAGTCTAGCTTGGGAGCCTGTAAGGATACATGTGAAGGCCCTGACGGTGTCCATTACTTGATGCTGAAGCACTTATCTCCACCTGCGCTTGGCTTTCTCTTATCCATCTACAACCGTCTGTGGTCCACAGGCTTTTTTCCGGCTGAGTGGAGACATGCCATCCTTCTCCCATTCCTTAAGCCGGGTAAGTCGGGCCATGCACCAGCAGATTACCGTCCCATTGCCCTGGTCAGTTGTGTAGGCAAATTATTAGAACGCATGGTTCACTCCCGCTTAATGTGGCTCCTGGAATCAAGAGGCATCCTGTCACCTTTTCAATATGGCTTTCGCAAGGGCCGTAGTACTTTGGACCCATTATTGAGATTGGCGACTTCTATCCGCGATGCCTTTTTGGACACCAAGTCGGTTTTAGCTGTATTCTTCGATCTTGAAAAAGTGTATGATACTGCCTGGAAATACAACATCCTTCATACCCTTTTACGTTCTGGTGTGTCTGGCAACATGGCGGTATTCTTGAAGAACTTTCTCCGTGATCGTACTTTCCGAGTCAAGCTTCAGAATACATTCTCACGAACATACCCCCAACACGACTGTGTCCCACAGGGTTGTGTTCTTGGTACCATCCTTTTTATCTTAGCTATTAATGGTATTATTTCTTCTCTCCCTCTTGGTGTCAGTGCTTCTTTGTATGTGGACGACTTCGCTATTTATGCTGTGGGTTTGGATATCGCTGCCCTACAAAATCTCGTGCAGAAGGCCATTGATTCAGCTGCGCAGTGGGCTACGGCCCATGGTTTTCGGTTTTCGCCCTCGAAATCTTGTGCCGTCATCTTCACAAAACGCCATACAGTCCCGCATCCTGTTCTTACGTTGTATAACCGCCCTCTGCCTTACAGGTCTTCAGCTCCATTCTTAGGTCTCATTTTCGATACTCGGTTGACATGGTACCCGCACATTACTTCGTTACTGACCTCCACCACCCGACGGCTTCAACTCTTACAAACCCTTAGCCACTTGTCTTGGGGTGCGGACCGGACGACTCTTCTGCGCCTCCATACAACGCTTATTCTCGCCAAGATCGATTATGGCTGCCTCCGCTGCGCGTACAAACCTTAAGCGCCTAGACTCCCTTCACCATCACGGTCTGCACTTGTCGCTCGGAGCTTTTCGCTCTACTCCGGTTATTAGCCTTTATGCTGAATCAGGTGTCCCACCGCTGTCATCCAGGCGGGATGAACTGACCCTTCGATGTCATCTTCGCCTTCTGCAACACAGTTCGGCTGGTTTTCCTCCCACGGCTTCCGGCTTAGCCCCATCAGTGTCTGCTACTTCGTTCCCCGGTCGGGTCTCTGCTTTACTAGCCTCCTTCTCTTTTCCCATTCCATCGGTGCTACCCCTCCGACAGTCTGAGTTCCCCCCATGGCTACTCCCTCGCCCTACCGTTTGTACAGCTGCCCTCCCCCCCTCGAAGGCCTCTTCAACCCCACAGTTGCTTTATGCTCAGTTTGCGGAACATATGCTACACCACTCTTCAGCCGTTCCAGTGTACACTGATGGTTCCAAGACCTCCGCCGGTACAGGGTTTGTGGTTGTGTTCCCGGACCGGACCTTCCAACATCACATCCAATCATGTGCTAGTGTCTTTATGGCTGAGTTATTTGCTATTTTATTTGCCCTACGTACTATTTTTTGTTCACACCTGCATACCATTGTATTTTTTAGTGACTCCCTTAGTGCTCTTCAGAGTATTCAGTCTCTTCCCGCTGTTAATCCCTTAGTGCTGGAGATTCAAGAATGGTTGTTCCGCATCGCTACTAAATTGAAGTCCCTGTCTTTCTGTTGGGTCCCGAGTCATGTTGGAGTGCCTGGCAATGAGCGGGTTTATTTTTTCGCCCGCTCTGCTATTACCTCTCACCGCCTCGTGCCACGACTTATTCCTGCATCTGATTACTTCCCGCGTGTTACTCAATTACTACATCAGCGCTGGCAGGACGAATGGACCTCCATGAGGGTGTCTGATGTCAAACTGCGTTCTGTCAAACCTTCCGTCCTACCTTGGAAGTCTTCCTCTCATCGCAATCTTCGATGGGAGACCGCTCTAGCCCGTCTTCGGCTCGGCCACACCAGGCTCACGCATGGTCATTTTATGTCCTGTGATGTCCCCACGCTCTGTCCTTGATGCCATATTCCAGTGTCTGTCCAGCATCTCCTGATCGACTGTCCGCGTTTCTCCAATGCCCGACGGCAGGCATTCCCCTTCATATCCTCCCTTAATCGCCCCCTTGTCTTAGCCGATCTGCTTGGAGAGTCTCCCTCTTTCTCCCTCCCACATCTTATGCGGTTTCTCCTCCATACCCGTCTCCTTCAGCTTCTTTAATTAGTGTTTCCTAGTCTTCTCCTCTACTCCGTATTGCGCCCAGCCCCACAACACCAATGTTTTTTTTGTTTTCTCCCACAAAGTTTCTTTTGGTGCCACATGAGTCTTTTTAGGCTTGGTGCGAATCCCTATTTTAATAATAATTCCCCCCACCTGCTCTCGCTCTCGCTCTCGCTCTCTCTCTCTCTCTCTCTCTCTCTCTCTGTATTTAAATGTTCTGTTTATTGGAGGGGGAGGGATGGGAGGGACGTAGAGTTGTTATTTATGATATGTAGATCACTCTCAAATATCTCCTTGGTAGGTTATGAGACTGTAATGGCGGAATGTTCCGTAGTCAATATTTTGTTTCTCTATTGTGAACCTTTGATCGATTATATCAAATATTAGAAGAGCTTATGGATCACGAAAATCTGTATGCATGAGATAGATAGATAGATAGATTGAAAAAGAGCGACCCAGATAATGCCGCCTACCTCCCGTGCCGCATCTCAGTTTACTTTGGACTTTACTGCCTGAAGTAGTAGCATGTCCAGCCACTTGTGTGGGTTGGTTCCTCTTGCTGGACGGTCAAGTGGAGGAAGAGGAACAGGACCTGGGTGATGAGAGGAAGGAAGGTTGGGTAGTACGAAGATATGGATGACTTAAGTGTACTTTGTTTATTTATTATATTTGTATGATAACAGACCTTGGCAATGTTTTCAACAGACATTTTATGTTCTATGTCTCAGAATATGTTTAAACATATATTAATCCTATAACCAAATTTCTCTTCTGAACAAGTGTAAACAAAATGCAAGGATTTCTGTTTGTAGAAATTAATATTACCACGATTAGTAATAGAGCACCTTAGCAAAGCTAGTTAGTCTACATATCTTAAGCATATTAAGATTTATACTCATAATTATTGACTTAAGCTTACATTTAATGACTTTCTTAAAAGCCAGCATCACCCATGCCACTTTCTTCATGTAATGATATACTATACAGTATAATGGAATGCGAATAATAGTTCTGGAAATACAGTACTATTCATTAACCAAAATATATATGAACCCAATACTGCAGCTCTAAATCCAGTTTTTATACAAACACTGTTATTTTATTCTGAATATTTAATACATAATTATTATCCCTCGAAATTATGTCGTATTCGGGAGAGAATGTGAAATATATATTTTTCACAACAGAACATACTCGGCTTTCTTCTCTGGAGTGCGACATATATTAATACTGGTAACGTATATAATGTTATATAATGTTCAGTATCCTATCAGTATCTTTATATCCTGGTACATATTTGTTGAAAATCTAAAGCATTTAAATACTTTATTTCCGTAAGTGTATTGTTACGAAAATAGCGAAAACACGGATAATTCTTATAGAATGTAAAATAAAAGATGGCTACTATGCATTGATCATTATCAATTCAATCGAACACTCTTGCCGAAAAACTCATTATTTTTATACTTCTAGCTATATTATTTACTAGCAAGGGTACCCGGCGTTGCCCGGGTAATCACCATAATCACCATCACTACTACCACCACTACTACTACCATAATCATCACAATACTACTACTACTACTACCATAATCACCGGCCTCGACCTCCCTGTGCCTCATTAAACGGCGACCTCGATTTCGGCCGCTAAATGACTTCCGATTTTGGATCTGACTTCATCAGTACCCCCATTTTGGGGGGCTGCGAACAACTTTCGTTCCATACACCTTTTCGATCGGAGGCCTCCTACTGCCCCAAACGGCAATTTTTTTTAAACGCGCCCATTTTCTCCGTCCCTTTCACCCTGGGGAATTCTATTTTTTCACTAAAACCTGCCTAGGGACCCCCTTACTATGCATACCAAGTATGAACGTTCTAGCATAAAAACTGCGGCCGCCTATAAAGAACAGACAGACAGACGACCGCAAATATTATATAGACTAGCAGGGGATAATTACCATAGTCACCATCACTACTATCACCACTACTACTACCATAATCGCCATCATCATCACAATACTACTACTATCATAATCACCGGCCTCGACCTCCCTGTGCCTCATTAAACGGCGACCTCGATTTCGGCCGCTAAATGACCTCCGATTTTGGATCTGACCTCATTCATACCCCCATTTTGGGGGGCTGCGAACAACTTTCGTTCCATACACCTTTTCGCTCGGAGGCCTCCTTCTGCCCCAAACGGCCCTTTTTCCGATTTCGCGCCCATTTTCTCCGTCCCTTTTACCCTGGGGATTTGTTTTTTACTAAAATCTGCCTAGGGACCCCCTTACTATGCATACCAAGTATGAACGCTCTAGCTTAAAAACTGCGGCCGCCTATAAAGAACAGACAGACAGACAGACAGACAGACAACCGTAAATATTATATAGATGCTACAAAGCGTGTGGGGTTGGTGTTGAAAAGCTATATGCATTAAAGTATTTAAAGCGTTTTCTGTGACAATTGCGACATACGATGACTTAGGTCGCTGTGATAAACATCATGTGATAGTCTGGGATGAGAGGTCAGAGTCTGCCATACTTATTGTTTCAAACACAATTCTGTTCATATAAAAGTTTTCTTTCACATGCAGTCCAATAAAACTTTACGTTTTCCACAGTTTTCAATTGGTTAATTTTGGATAAAACAAGACTATGTGAAATTAGATTACATTTGTTTCTATGTGGAAGAGGGAGACAAAAGGAAAAACTGCCTTTGACGAGCGCCTACCCGAGTTAGGCAAAGGATATGTTTTGTTAAGATAGGCAAAGGATAGGCTTACCATATGGTACGCATGGGTGATAATACTTAAAATATTGTTGAAGGACGGTATACGAAATGACCTAGATGACTGGGAGTGTCACAGACTGAGTGGCATATTGAACAAGTGTCTCTACAACTCTTATTATCTCAATGTTTTGTGTTCGGCCCTCCTTCCAGAATCAGACATTCTGATAGCCTGAGGGCAGCGCCACACCAAGGGCGAATCAGTCATACTGTATTCTTAACCCCTACTGTACCATAGGGTACTACCATAAATGTACCCCCCAGTTCCAAGCAATGTGGCCAAAATGGCTTCAGAGGCAAGATATAACGACCCCCCACCTCAAAACATGGAGGAATACTGACTCTCCTAGCCTGTGGAAGCTTGCAGCCAACCTGAGAAGTGTTGCCAAGGTCTTCGAGTAGCGCTCAAACGTCTTGCTACAAGGCACTGCCTGATACTGGCAGCTACAAGGACCGTATATTACTGACGGCTTGCAGCCGTCGCTGGGACTGGGGGAGTGATTTATCTACTGAAGGCTCTCTGCCGTCGCTGGGATTGTACAGGTTAAATAAATAGTTCAAAGGCAGACATTATGCCGCAAGGTGTCCGGCACGTATCTCATTATAATGATTGTTACCACGCCCGCCCGATTGTTTCCGACGGTGGTGGTCAGACAATTTGCGTCGGATTATGCCTGGTTCCGGCCTTGGTTTAACCTTGGGTGTGAGATAAAGTCTGGAGAGACTCTCAGTAGATGCCAAACCCAGGTGACTCACCGCTATCTCTTCATATAGATGAAGTCATCTACTCAGTCTGCTCATCTCTGTCCAGGCATCCCTAGTCTCCCTAATTATAAATATTGGTTCATTATGACTATAGTCCGTTCATTCTAGGTTGGGCAGATATCGTAATCCGTAACTTCTCATAGCTCAAAAAGGACTAGAGTAATCAAGCTAACATTTCTACCAAATGGGAAGACTTGGCTAGGGAATATGTGTATAAATTGACAGCTTATTTGCTTTAGCCCTTTTTGAGCTACGTATATTAGAGGTTATGATTTCTGCCCAACCTAAAATGAACGGACTATAGGATATAATTGGTAACACTGTTTACAAGCAGGCTCCATATTATACAGTAGCTTCAGTATGTTGTAGCAGCCGGGCAGTGTGACCTAGTCTATAATAATATGTTGGTTTAAACAACCAATACCCCTTAGCTACTATTTGTTATTAATATTGCCTCATTAAACACAGAAAAGGTGATGGAAGTAGCTGGTTCCTTTATATAATTATAAGGAAAAAGCTAGTCGACTTTTCAGTAATCAAATATATTATACTACAATTAAAGACCGGTGTATTCAATGGATGCATGTATCCAGAATATGATGATATCTATAAAATTAATGCATGTTTAATATTATTCGAAATAATAAATGTTGATTGTAGAGTACTCAGTGGGCGTTTGTTATTTAGGGTAGACCATAACTGTAAGTATTGCTGCCATGTTTAGGTTGACAATGTTGACTGAGGATTAGGCACTCTACCCCACTGTATATAATGCTAATGTAATGAAAAATAACAACAACGGTGTTCAGTTAATGGACTACTGAAATTAAATGCAGCACAAATTGAATTATAATACTATCTCCCAGGATTCATCGTACAGTATGTGTGTGTGTGTATGTGTGTTGAGGCCATGTAGATCGTCTGGTGACTCTCTCAATACCTTACACCTGCGGAGATCATGTTATTCACTTGCTTGTTTCGTCAAGGGGAATCCACGCAATGCGAGCTAAGCTCATTATTATCGCGCCTCCTTAACTGGGAATGTATTGCGTGAAATGCATGTTAAGTGTTTATGTATCGTTGGAATGGCTGTGGATGTGTGTGTAGTCTGTATTTTTAGCCAATTGGCGACATCTGGAAACGAAGGCTTAGGGTTAATCTGTATGGTACCATTCTCACTACGGTACCAGTCTCACCCGAAGGCTTAGGTTGACCAGTAGCTTAGGTGAACCATATGATACCCATCTCGCCTTGTACCATTTTTGCCAACCCCAGATGGGACGTCACAACGTCGTCCACTTATTCCAGGTACCTATTTACAGCTAGGTGAACTGAGGCTAACACATGAAAGGAGACAAGCCCAATTTGTCTCCGCCCGGCCGGGGGATTGAACCCCCGATCCCTCGTGTGTGAGACGAGAGCGCTACCTACTAGGCTACGGGCTGTGTGTGTGGGTGTGTGTGGGTGTGTGTGTGAGAGTATGTGAGTGTGTGTATGTGTGTGTGTAGGCCATGTAAACCGTGTGATGACTCTCTCAATTCCGTACACCTGCGGAGATCATGTATATATGTGTGTGTGTGTGTGTGTGTGTGTGTAGGCCATGTAAACCGTGCGGTGACCGTCTCACTAACACCTGCGGAGATCATCACATCATCCACCTGGCCCAGCTTAAGGGGGGAGGGTCGCATTTATTTGACTTTTCTTGATCTTAATATTATTTCCTTAGTCTCCTCCCTAGACCTCCATCAAGCTTAAAAAAAAAAAAAAAAAAAAAAAAAGACCCCCCTCGAGATACATTTGTAATGTTTTCGGTTGAAAAATGTCCTGGCCAAAGGCCGGTTCCTCACAAAAATATAGGCTCGCTATCGCTCGCCAGGAAAAAAATTGACACCTAAATGGCACGAAAGGTCCTAATATTGACAAAGAAAGGGGGTGAAAGGTCGTAAAGGTAAAGTCGTCAAACTAATGGAACAAATGTCTTAAATTATACAAACTAATGAGGCTAAACGTGAGGGAGAAGGGGAACCAGAAAAAATCAATACATCTATCAAACCCACTTCAGCTTATAGCCTGGTGGTTTATGGGTATGGATTAGGTCACGTAACCAGTTGGTCCAGTCTTCGAACCCACCTGTAGGTAGTGTTTTATTTATTGTTATCACATAACATTGAGTTAAGTTAGGTTAGTTAGGTTACGTTAGTCTAATATAAATCATATAATATAGTCATAGAAGACCTATGTTAAGGGGGTAGCGCTTGGTTTTTGGCCTATGTATTTATTTATTAATGTATTTTTGAGTTTCCTCGCTAGACCTCCACGAAGCTAAAAAAAAAAAAAAAAACACTGCCCCTTTCAAGATAAATGTGTAAAGTTTCGGTAGAACAATGTCCCGGTTCCTTCTAAAATTACAGACTTGCTAACGCTCGCCAAATAAAAATCGACACCTTAATGGCACGAAAGGTTTTATTATTGACAAAGAAATGGGTCGAAAGGTCTCAAAATCGTCAAACTAATGGAACGAACGTCTTATAATCTCAAAACTAATATGCTAAACATGAGGGAAAAAGGGTCCAGTAAAAGCGACTAACTCTCCCTTAAGCACTCGCGCATGCGTGGATCAGGTGAATCGGACGGAAGGGGATGTATGCAGCCGGATACCTTACCCTCTACGCATGCGGGAAAATGTAAGCCTTCCTTGGCCGTGCCCCCCGTTCCCCGCGTTTAAATAAACTCTTCAAACCGTTCCTGCCAGCTCGCTATGTAGTACAGTCACTAGAGCTCCCGCCTGGCATCGAGAAATCCAGTGTTCGATCCCACTCGAAGTTTAGTATATTTTTATATTTTTATTTTGTTATTTGTGTTATGTTATATTATATTATATAATATTAGGGTTAGGTTACGTTAGGTTAGGTTAGGTTTAGTTAGGTTAATCTAATCTAATATAATATAATATTTGTACATTTTCGGCAGTGGGCGGGGCCTGGGGCAAGGTATCCGGCTGCGTACAGACCCTCCCGAATCGGACAGTCTACCTGACCACCCGTGTGAGTGTGAAGGAATGCTACAGTAACTGCTGATTAATGGATGTTCTGTGGTAATATCACTGACATTTATATAGTGAATCGGACAGTCTACCTGACCACCTGTGTGAGTGTGAAGGAATGCTACAGTAACTGCTGATTAATGGATGTTCTGTGGTAATATCACTGACATTTATATAGTGAATCGGACAGTCTACCTGACCACCCGTGTGAATGTGAAGGAATGCTACAGTAACTGCTGATTAATGGATGTTCTGTGGTAATATCACTGACATTTATATAGTGAATCGGACAGTCTACCTGACCACCCGTGTGAGTGTGAAGGAATGCTACAGTAACTGCTGATTAATGGATGTTCTGTGGTAATATCACTGACTTTTATATAGTGAATCGGACAGTCTACCTGACCACCCGTGTGAGTGTGAAGGAATGCTACAGTAACTGCTGATTAATGGATGTTCTGTGGTAATATCACTGACTTTTATATGCTGACAAACTGTTATTGTTGTGGGAAGATATAGTGGTTATGGTGACCAGGATATATGAAGCTAAAGTGTTTTATAGTGTTATATTGCGTGATGTAACGTGTAGTGTTATGGGTGTATAACTCCACAGTAGACAAAATGGCGACCCCCAGAAACTGTCTGTAAACAACGGTGAACCACGGGAACATTGACTCCGGCGTTAATTAACATAACCCCCAAATGTATATCCCTACGTAACTAACTCCACACCTTTTACTGATCCCACCCTCTTTATAATTTATACATATATATCATTAATTATGGCTACGAACATTGTGTTGTTCATTATAATTATAATAGATCCTGCTATATTCCTTGTCCTCCCATTTTCTTTCTAGAAAGGCTGGTTGTCATGGAAACGAGAGGTGTAGTTACGGAAACAGATTATTTCGAATCTGCTTCACTATATGGTACGAAATATTAATTAATGACCTTGTATGATTGATTATTAACTCCCAAGCTGGATTATGATAAAATACAATATTTCATTTTAAGTTCCGTATATTAGATAAAATAAATGCCAATGTATTATTGCGTAATATGTTGGAAAAATACAGTATATTGTTTGGCGCCAAGACCCTGTGTCAAGACTTGGGATCGTATAGTGGATTTAGGAATTAGTTACAAGACAAGTAAAGGGATTGGATTATCAGCCTAAGGGGGAAGCATTGAGATCGTCTCACCTTTGTTGTTAATTCACATGCTATATATGGTCTATACATATTATAATGGCCACCAGTGAATATATATAGACTTAGCTGGTTATTGGAGCATGTTGATGGATAATAGGTGCTGGGATGTTTAACATATAGGACGATAGATGTGGCCGATCGCCGGTGTTGCTGGTAAGGGTTGTTGTTATTGAGTGGCACCCTTTATAGGGAGATATCTTAGAACGTCAGCTTGGTAACAAGTGAAGCTAGACATGCGCAATCATTCTCGATGCTGCTAACGTTCCTCATATTACTTTAATTACTATATTAAATAGTACTTAATACTTATGGAATACTATATTCTCAAATTAACTCTTTCTAGAATAAATGTACACCATAGCCTAATACCTTAATTACCCCTTATATATTATTCATCTGATATACAAACTCAATTAACTTTACATGATACTTTGTGTATATACAGAATTATAGATCCCATTTTTAACCAATCCCAACTGGAAATAGAAAGGTCTATCGTGGACACTCATAAGTCACGATACCCTGAAAAAGAACACTTGGCTGATTCTCTTGATTTTCGAATTACAAGTAATTCGACCTGATTATCCAGAGGTGTAGACACCCCAGAGGAACAACACAAAGACAGACGTGAGAGGATATAGACATTAACTAGTATAAGTACCAGAGGATAATATATGTCTCTATAATCTAAGTGATTATTAGAGTATATTATCCTCTCCCCACCAGACACCCCCTAGCAGGCACTATTATATAGGTAAAACAAAATATTAGTATGGCTTGAGCAAAAGAATAAATAGTCACCAGAGTAAAACAACAAAAAAACTCTCACACTAATACATATAAAAAACAGGGGAATAATTATAACCAATATATTTATATAAGAATTTTAATAAAATAAAGTTTTACTTACAAGGTGTTATTCAAGTTTTAAAATGAATACGCCGGGCCCGGGCTGTATCTCCAAAGGACAGGGTGGGCTACCCGGGCGATCTGGCCGAAAAACGTCTAGGCCTAGGCTACCGTATTTTTGTTTAGTTTAACTGCTAGAAATTTCCCACGCATCTATAAACGTAGTGCGGTTTCCAATCTGTAGACTGGCGTTGAGTAGAGCTCTTTAAGTCAACTGGTTCAGTTGTGATGACGATTTCCGTGGAGCGAATTTTGCCGTGATGTTGACAATATCAGAGCTTTTCAGACACTAATTACGTCTGACGTAACAACAATAACATTGATCCGAAGTCTCCTTATTGTTTTCGGAGGTGCGGTGACGCAACGATCGGCTTTGTTTACATGCATCAGACCAAGCTGAATAGGCTTGAAAGCTTACTGCCTAGTAACAGGACACCCGGGCTCCTGCCCTTATTTCGTGGTGTCCTATCACACAGACACCCGGGCAGGAAGGGTTAAAGTTTAAACAATTACATAAAAAGTGAATTTCGTTAATAAATAAACTAAGTGTATTTAATGTTTATAAATAAAGTAAATATTTAATTATAAAAAATATTAAAGAAAACTAAAACAAATAAAATATCAAATTAAATTTTAATATTTAGTTAAAATGGGTTTAACCCCTATATGTCGGCGCGCAATATAAGTCGAGTATAATAAATCTGGTCTATCTGGCGGCGCGCGACATAGGTCGTGTGGCAATTTCAGCACGTAATGTTGCTGAGAGAGAGAGAGAGACAAGTGGTGGCAGGAGAGTAGCGAGCGTATGACTGCTCCAGACCACCGCGGCGAACCTACTGACACGAATCCCACCTCCTCCCTCCCTCTCTCACTCGCTACATACTGAATTGTATGGGGAAAGTACCGAATTACATGCTTTTTGCACTCGTGTTGCGCGGTTGTTGCAAGAAAACTAGCCGTCATAAAAGGATCATTATGGTGTCATTGGAAAGCTCTATTTATGCCCTTTCAGGGATAGATACTTGTTTTACGCTCTGGGTCTTATTTAGGCATGAAAATGATCACGTAAACAACCCTATTTTGGCTAAAAACACCCCACTGGGCAGTACATATAAAAAAACCGCTAGCCCACTAATAAGGTGTTAAGTCCTGGAGCAACTCACAACCACCCCTATCATCTCCACACTGCTAGGCCCCCACAGGCAGTACGTCAAGAAAGGTGAGGCGGACAATCCAGGCTTGTAGAATCCAATAAGCACCACCCGTCGAGAACACCACCAGATGTGAACTGCCTAAGCTCTCCAGCTCAAACCCTATGTCACCTCTCTTTATGTGTGATGTACCGAGAAGCGCAAGTGGGTACGTAGTGGTGAGGAGCCGAAATATTGAAGTCCCGTATGCCATTGTGGGTCATACGGTTCATTGAGGGGGTTCAGTCTGGAGTCAAGACGGCTTCCTTTGATAGGAGTACAAAGGAGTACAAAGGAAATCAAGCAACAACAGGTCTAGTGACTCTTCTAGGCTGCTTGTCCTCCAAAACACTGAGGATGAAGTGTCCAAACAGTGGTTTAGAGTGGGTAAGGGAACATTGGAAAGGGAACTAGTGCACTGGAACTAATGTCTGTGGCAGGATTAGGAAGTTAGTAGGGGACAGATGGGTTAGTAACTGAGGGGGGGATAAAATAAAGTTATTCATTTACAAACGCAGTCAGTCGCGGGTTTGATGCGAGATATTTGTCTAAGCGGAGTTTAAATGAATCAACGGTGCTGCAGTCTAAAACGTCTCGGGGGAAGCCCATTCCACAAGTTGACAACTCGATTGAAGAAAAAATTCTTAGATTCGTGTGAGTTAAAAGATTTACCAATAATTTTGCAACCGTTTCCCCGCGTGTAATTAGATTGGTCGATAGTGAAGTACTTACTACAGTTCATATTGTCGATGCCTTTGATGATTTTGAACACTTGAATTAAGTCGCCTCTTAATCTGCACTGGGTTAAAGGAAATAGATTTAATTCTCTAAGACGCTCTTCGTATGGTTTGTTCTTTAGGCTAGGTATAATTTTGGTAACTCTACGTTGAACTCGTTCTAGCTTGTTTATATCTTTTTGGTAATAAGGGCACCAGGATTGAACGCAGTATTCCAGAAGAGGGCGGACTAAGGAATTGTAAAGGGTTAGGATAACTTCTTTGGATTTATGCACAAATGACCTGCCTTTAAAGCCAATTATTTTGTTTGCCTTCTTAACAACTTCTGAACATTGTTGACTCGGTTTTAGGTTACTCGATATTGTTACTCCCAGATCGGTTTCTCTGTTTACATTCTTAAGCTGAGTGCCATTCATCGAATAGTTTGCTTTCTCATTTAGGTATCCGATATGTAGTTGTTGTTGTTGTTGTTCCCTAAGCTGCATGGCCGAACAGCCCCGAGTCCCTGAGGAAGGCCATGGCCACGATCGGGCTTTCCCACAGAGCTCTCATTGAGTGTAGGTTGTGTTGTTGGCGTAAGTGGTTGTGTGAAATGCAGTCTTCTATGATGTGTTTAATGGTATGGGGTGCTGTGTTACATCCCGGGCAGGCGTCGACAACGGAGTCATCCAGTCTCTTCTGATAGCTCAGGAGAGCTGGATGGTGTCCGCATCTCAGCCTGGCCAGGTGGACTCTGTCCTCGCGAGGGAGGGAGGATTCGGAAGGATGGATTTCGGGAGGTCGTGCATGCAGCTGCGTGTTGTCTGTGAGTGAGTGGATGGATTGGCGAGAGATATGAGTATGGATGTGCTTCTGGAAGTTGGTTCGGGGTGGGCAGGGAGGGAGAGAGGACAATAATTGTGTGTGATACCGTGTGCTGGGTGTTGTTTTGATATTTCTTGGTGTCTGTGGGTGTGTTGCTATGTAGTTTAGTGGGTGGTCTTGGTTCGTGGAGGCTGCTGCCAGGAATTGAGTGCCTCTCATGTCCAGATGGTCTTTGACTTTGAGGATTTTTGTTTCTTGATGTAAATTATCTGTGGGTGTAGTAGCTGTGCAGCCTGTAATGATCTTCAGGGCTTTGTTTTGAATAGTCTGTAAGGTCTTATGATGTGTTTCAGCTAGGTTAGAAGCCCAGGCTGGGCTTGCGTATTCCATTATTGATCTTATGTATTGTTTATGTACTGTGGTGGTAGTTTCTTTGTTGTGTCCAAATTTTGTGTGAGCAAGTGACCTGAGGGCGTTAAGTCTGGGTGTCGGTTTCTTTTTAATGCTTGTGGTGTGCTGTTTGAATGTCATACGAGTATCATATGTTACTCCTAGGATTTTGGGTGTGTGTGTATGTGTTAGGGGTGTGTTGTTTATGGTGAGTTGAGGGATGTATTCGTGTTCACCTGTCCAGCTTGTGAGCAGGGTTGCGGTGGATTTGGCTGGGGCTAGATTAAGTCTGTTTGTAGTGCGCCAGCCATGTAGTGTGTTGAGATAGGGTTGAAGGAGATCTGTTGCTCTTCTTGGGTCATGGTGTGTGCATGTGAGTGTTATGTCATCTGCATAGGAGGCTAAGTTTATTTGGGGAGTATTGGGTGTAGTTATATCGTGCATGTACAGATTGAAGAGTGCGGGCGATAGGACGGATCCTTGTGGGACTCCGTTTGGAAAGTTTCTGATTTTAGATGACTGACCGGCAAAAGATACGTGTGCACATCTGCCTGCTAGGAAGTTGGCCAGCCACCTTTTTGTGTTGTTGTGCATGTTTGTGTTGTAGATTTTGTTTGTTAGGTTGTGGCGTGGGATGGCATCGAAGGCTTTACTAATGTCGAGTGTGGCTAATAGTGATCTGTGTGGTGGTCTAGCTGAGTTGATGCCATCAAAAGCTCTTTGTGTAAGGTCTGTGAGAAGAGTCATTGTGGAGTGCAGTGGCCTAAAGCCATGTTGTGTTGGAGCTAGGGGTAGGTCGGGTGTAATTAGTTGTAATACTAGACGTTCCATGACTTTGGAGGGGGAGCAAAGGAGTGTAATGGGGCGGTGCGAGGAGGGTAGCGTGGGGTCTTTGTTGGGTTTGGGGAATGTGATGATGATACCATGCTTCCAAATGTCTGGTATTGTGTTGTGTGAATAGCTGTAGTTTGATATGTTAGTGAGTGTTTGAATGCCTTGTGGTCCCAGGTGTCTGAGGTGTATGTTGCTTATGTTGTCTAGGCCACAGGTGGGTGAGTGCTTGAGATTGTTGATGATATGCTTTGTCTGGTGATTGGTGAAGGGTGTATAGTCAGGGTCTGTGGGGAATTGTCTCTTACGTCGGATGACACGTCGGTCGTCTTTGTGAGGTTTTAGGTGGCTGACATGTGAGAAGTGATTGATGAGAGTGTTTGCTTGTTGTTTACATGAAGGAGTAGAGTCTGTTGTTGTGATTGCAGCATGTGATTGTGTTGTGTTGCTGTTGGAAATTGTGATGCTGTTTAGTGTTTTGTAGAGTTTTTTGGAGTTTCTTTTGTGATCAAGTGTTTGTAGGAAGTTATTCCAATTTAGTTTTTGTTGTTCTTGTATTTTGTTGTTAGTTTGGGTGTTGAGTGCTTGAATTTGTTGTGTGATGTCTTGTGTGTGGGGTGCTGGGGAGTGTTTCAGTGTGTCGCGTTGTCTGATGAGGTTTTGAATTTCTGGTGTGAAGTTGGGGTTGTGTCTTTTTCTGTTACCTCTTGGAATGTGTTTCTTGTCAGCGTTTTGGATAGTTTTATTGAGTATGTGTACAGCATTGTTGATGTTAGTGATAGGTGTACTGTTTAGAGTTGTGAAGTGTTGTTCGGTCTCATTTGTAAATGCTTCCCAGTTAGCTCTTTTATAATTGGTGTATGTGTGTTTGTGGCTAGCTGGGGTGAGTCCGATATGTAGTACTTTACATTTATTCGCATTGAAACTCATTTGCCAAATTTGGGCCCAACATGACAATTTATCTAGATTGTGTTGCATATCGTCAACTTGTTCTTTTGAGAGTACGCTATTTGCAATTTTTGTATCGTCAGCAAATTTTGAGATTGTACAGGTGAGACCCTCATCTATGTCGTTGATGTAAATTAGAAAGAGAATTGGTCCTAGTACCGATCCCTGGGGTACCCCTCTACTTACATTGGTCCATTTAGATGCCTTACCGTTTATGACTACTCCTTGCTTTCTGTCGCTGAGCCAATTTTCTATCCATTTCAACACACCGTCTTGTATTCCATGCGCTTTTAGTTTTAGCAGTAAACGTTTGTGGGGAACTTTGTCAAAGGCCTTTTGAAAATCAAGGTATATAATATCTACAGCTTTACTCTCATCGTAGAGGTTGAGGATATCGTGGAAGAAGTCTAAGAGGTTTGTAAAACAGGAACGTTTTTTACGAAAGCCGTGTTGAGTATCTTTAAGTAAGTTATTTGCCTCTAAGTGATTTACGAGTCTGTCTCTTATGACCGTTTCTAGCATTTTACATACAATTGAGGTTAAGCTAATTGGACGATAGGTACTGGGTAGGGATTTGCTGCCTTTTTTGAATATCGGTGTTACGTTGGCTAGCTTCCACTGATCAGGCATAGTCCCAGACTGCAAGGATTCATTGAATGGCAATGTCAGTGGGTTGGAGAGCTCATCCTTAGCTTCCTTTAGAACTCTAGGTGAGATTGTATCAGGTCCAGGCATTTTATTTACCTTGAGTTTATCTAAACAATTCAATACTTCTCTCTCTGTAATGGTGATATTGCTTAGAACATCTGAATTATCAATCTGAATCGGCGATGGTGTAGGGATATCACTGAGGTCTTCGGTTGTAAAAACTGATGCAAAGAAGATATTGAGGGCATTACTCATTTGTACTTCGTCTTCGGTGTATTCTCCATTTTCATCGACTAACGGTCCAACAGTTGAAGTAACTACTTTTTTCTTTCTGATATAACTATAGAATTCTTTCGAGTTTGTTTTACTTTGATTCGCAACATGTAACTCCAGAGTCTTTTTACTTTGCTTAATTAACTTTTTGGCTTTGCGTCGTAGCTCTACAAATTTCACCCGTTCTTCGTCATTTTGTGAGGATTTTAATCTATCATTAGCGAATTTTTTAGCAAGCAGACAGTCTGAAATATCTTTATTCCACCATTTGGGCTTATCATTATGGCCTGGACGCCGTATTTTCGATGGTATGCAGTCTTGCACTGCCTTAACCCTTCCTCCCCGGGCTGTCTTAGCTAATGACGGTCGCCCCTACCCGGGCGATATGGCCGAAAAACGTCTAGGCCTAGGCTACCGTATTTATGTTTATTTTCACTGCTAGAACTTTCCCACTCATCTATAATCGTAGTGCGGTTTTCAATCTGTATTTTGGCATTTAGTAGAGCTCTGTAAGTCAACTGGTTCAGTTGTGATGACGATTTCAGTGGAGCCAATATTGCAGAGATGTTGCCAATATGGGGGCATTTTAGACACTAATTTCGTCATGACGTCAGAACAATAACATTGAGGAGTCTTCTCCTTCTTGTTTTGGGAGGTGCGGTGACGAACGCTTGGGTTTGTTGACATAGGTCGTACGTACGGCGTTCGGACCAAGCTTAATTAGGCTATTAAGCTCATGCCTTAGATAAGGCATACCGGGTAGCTGCCCTTCTTTCGTGCTGTCCTTACCAAAGGCAGCCCGGGTAGGAAGGGTTAAGGTAAGTGGTTGTGAAACACTCCCAAGATGTATTTATGTCGTTATTGTTAGTCAGAAAGCTCCAGTCAGTTTCTTTAAGCTTTGATTTAAGTTTATGAAAATTTGCTTTCTTGAAATTAGGGACTTTCTCAATGCTGCTATTTGATTTGTTACTAGTAAACTTTAAAGTGAAAGTTATCATACGATGGTCGCTGTTACTGAATTCATCACCAACATTCAAATTCTCTATTAATTCTTCTTTGGCTGTGAGTACAAGGTCAAGCACATTATTACCACGGGTCGGAGATTGTACAAATTGAAAAAGTGAACTCTCTTGCAAGTTACCATAGAGGTCATGTCCAGAGTGTGAAGTAAGAATATCGCCCCATTTAGTCACAGGTAAGTTGAAATCGCCAAGAATTACTGTATCTTGTATGTTAGTTATTTCTGCAATTTGTTCATAAATTTCACTGTCAGTTTGCACTGATTGAGCTGGGGGTCTGTATAATAAAGCTAGTGTTATTTTAGTTCCTCGTTTATTATTTAATAGTATGTAAGATATGTAAGATATGTCTATATTCGCAATTTGAGGTTTTGACATTAAGACGGGATTAAGACTTTCCTTTATAAAAAACAGAACTCCTCCTCCATTTCTATTGATCCGACTTTTCTCAAACATTGTATAACCAGGAAGCGTATATTCGGCTAAAAAGTCTCTGTCTTCCGTATTTAACCAAGATTCTGTAATGCCGATTATATCATAATGTTCTGTAAACACGATTTCCTCTAGATCTGAAAATTTATTGCGTATGCTATGAGCATTTACATAAAACACCTTAAGAGTATTAGAGTTGGATGTTACTGATTGTGCATTGTCTGAATTTTCAGTTCGTATTTGACTTACACTACCCTGTCTGGATACCCCCGGTTGACCCCGTTTTTTGAACGGAAATCCTTGACTGCATCGTTCAGCAGACGACCAAGACGTGCAGCTCCTACTTCATTGAGATGTACACCATCTCCTGAAAACAAAGATTTATCATAGTAAAAATGATCCCACGTGTCGACAAAGCCGATGTCCTCCTCCCTGCAGAGTTTGGCTAGTCGGCGATTTGTACTGGTAGCTATGTTGTAGAATCGGTTTTCTACATCAATCCGGGGAACAATTCCTGAAATTAAGATTCTATTAGATTTTTCCTTGAAGGACCTGATCAGCCGCCAGTACTTGCAAAGTAGTTTCTCTGACCGCGTCCGTTGGACATCGTTAGATCCAACGTGGATGACTTACGTAGTGCTTGCAGGGGCGAGCCTGGAAACCTCTTCCACAGCCGCAACAATGTCGTCCACGCCGCCACCTGGGATACAGAATCGCTTTCTGGTCCTGGGTGCCCTGGCGCAGAACTCGGTTAATTGGCCACGGACCATGGAGTCGCCCACAAGCCGAACTTCTTCCGTTTCCTCTTCCTCGTCAATAGCAAGAATTTTGAAGCGGTTTTGGCATGTTGTCGGGATGACCTTCCTGGTACTGGTAGTGGGATGCACATTGTTTCTCACTAACTGAAAGTTGTCCTGGGGGGGAGTAAGAGTAGAGTCATTATTATTTTCTGCAACATCTAAGGTAGCTGCTGGTGTGGGTACTGGTACCGGTACTGTATGCACTGGAATGGCGGTTGACATCGTAGTGGTTTCTTGGGCTGAGGGCACTCCTACGTTGAGTGTGGCAAATTCTTGAAGGGATTCAAGTTTCGTAGTCAGGGCATCGATCTTGCGGTGAGCTGCATTCAATTCATCCGCAATCTTCTCTCGGAGCTGGCAAAATCTACAAATTTGGACATCAGTATCAACAAACATGGTAGGGCCAAATTTACCGGACCAACTCGTACAGGTTCGTTGCGGCGCCATGACGATATAATCACAATATGCCTGAAAATCACACAAATTTATGTTAGCAAAATGGTACAATTAAAGCCTGAAAATCACAAAAAATGTATGTTAGCAATGTGATACAATTAATTCCTGAAAATCACACAAACTTTTGTTAGCAATATGATCAAATTAATATGCCTGTAAATCACAAAAAATATGTTAGCAATAGAACACAATTTATGCCTGAAAATAAAACAAAAATTGATGTTAGCAGTATGACACAGTTAAAGCCTGAAAATCACAAATGGACTAGAAATTTGTTACAAAATTTACTGGAAAAAAAAAAAAAGTGGGAGAGGGTTAATGTAGCCTAGTGAGAAAACTGGAAAAAGTATACAGTACAGTAACAAAAAATAGTTGTTAGCAATATGGTACAATTAATGCCTGTAAATCACAAAAAGAATATGTTAATCACAAAAGAATATTATGCCTGTAAATCACAAAAAGTATGTTAGCAATAGAACACAATTTATGCCTGAAAATAAAACAAAAATTTATGTTAGCAGTATGACACAGTTAAAGCCTGAAAATTGCAAATGGACTAGTAATTTGTGACAAAATTTAATGGAAAAAAAGTGGGAGAGGGTTAATTTAGCCTAGTGAGAAAACTGGAAAGCAGTATACAGTACAGTAACAAAAACAAAATATTGGTTAGCAATATGGTACAATTAATGCCTGTAAATCACAAAAGAATATGTTAATCACAAAAAGAATATGTTAGCAACAGAACACAATTTTATGCCTGAAAATAAAATTATGTTAGCAGTATGACACAGTTAGGCTAAAGCCTGTATATTAGTTTATACAGTGGTCTACACAATAATAATAATAATAATGGAGTTAGTAATATCCCTGGCAAGAGTGTGAGAGGCCTATTAATATGGTGACAAGTATCTGAAATGCGATTAATAAATAGGCTATCAAAAAGTATTACAGTAACTAAATTATTCTAACCCAATATTAAAACTATCTTGACAAATGTTAGTGTGTGCGATTTATATAGATAACCAAGATAAAAAGTTCAACCAAGTACAGTATTGGCTAGACTTTGATATATAAAATACAAGAAGAGGGTTTGTTTATGCATACACAGGTGGCGCTGGTATCGGCGGCGTCTCTACTAACTTGACAAATAGAATTTTGAAAAACAAACGTTTATCAGTCAAAACTACAGTACAATGTCATGCAAGATAACTACTGGGTGGTTTGCTAAGCACTTAACTACAGTGAGGGCTAAAATATCTACAATAAGTGCTAGAACTTTATAATATGAAACAAGAAAGTAGTTTGTTTACTTTAGAGCATCGGTCGTCACTAACCGGTACAAATGTAAACAAAAGCAGTCTCGATAAACAAACGTTTATCAGTCAAAAACACAGCAAAATTACATGCAAAGCAACTACAGGGCAGTTAAGCTAGAGCTTAGCTACAGCTCATGCAAACAAATAAGGGGATGAGTAATGGAGTACTCAAGTTATGGTCAAATTTCGAGCAGCAAATTTCGAGTAGAGAGAGTGAACCCGGGTGAGCGAGCGAGGCAGGCGAGGCGGGAGGGGGGTACAGTCACGGACAACAGGCAGTACAGTCACAGCCAGTATATCACTGTGGGAAGAGCCTGCATGATAAGAAGAGCATAACAATATATACAGTATGTGCCCTTATCTAAAATGTTCCTTCTGGCCGTTCTATAGCTGAGGTTGTGGATGGCCATTGCTCACTTCCTCAACCTATCTAATCCAGTGTTCATCAGGGTTTGTCCTGTCTCCAGTTCAACTTCCTTATAGCCTGAAACTTGCAAGTGGTCAATTGATGAGGCCAGAATACACTATCTTATGATCTACCAACTATCTCCGATCTCTGAAAGCCAACATAATAAAGAGTCGAACACACAGCATTCCCCCTAATCTCTCTCTCTCTCTCTCTCTCTCTCCCATGCTTCCTAATATACATTTCTTGCTTTACTTTCATTATAAATTGTCAAACTAGATAAGCGGATAAGCTATAAACAGCCTCTTACGGATGAATCGATAGAGCTGTTACCTGTTATCCCGTGTATACCTTTGAACTGGTAGAGCTGTTACCTGTTATCCTGTGTATACCTTTGAACTGGTAGAGCTGTTACCTGTTATCCTGTGTATACCTTTGAACTGGTAGAGCAGTTACCTGTTATCCTGTGTATACCTTTGAACTGATAGAGCTGTTACCTGTTATCCTGTGTATACCTTTGAACTGGTAGAGTTGTTACTTGTTATCCTGTGTATACCTTTTAACTGATGGAGCTGTTACCTGTTATCCTGTGTATACCTTTGAACTGGTAGAGCTGTTACCTGTTATCCTGTGTATACCTTTGAACTGATAGAGCTGTTACCTGTTATGCTGTGTATACTTTTGAACTGGTAGAGCTGTTACCTGTTATCCTGTGTATACCTTTGAACTGATAGAGCTGTTACCTGTTATCCTGTGTATACCTTTGAACTGGTAGAGCTGTTACCTGTTATCCTGTGTATACCTTTTAACTGATTAAGCTGTTACCTGTTATCCTGTGTATACCTTTGAACTGGTAGAGCTGTTACCTGTTATCCTGTGTATACCTTTGAACTGATAGAGCTGTTACCTGTTATGCTGTGTATACTTTTGAACTGGTAGAGCTGTTACCTGTTATCCTGCGTATACCTTTGAACTGGTAGAGCTGTTACCTGTTATCCTGTGTATACCTTTTAACTGATGGAGCTGTTACCTGTTATCCTGTGTATACCTTTGAACTGGTAGAGCTGTTACCTGTTATCCTGTGTATACCTTTGAACTGATAGAGCTGTTACCTGTTATGCTGTGTATACTTTTGAACTGGTAGAGCTGTTACCTGTTATCCTGCGTATACCTTTGAACTGGTAGAGCTGTTACCTGTTATCCTGTGTATACCTTTGAACTGATGGAGCTGTTACCTGTTATCCTGTGTATACCTTTGAACTGATGGAGCTGTTACCTGTTATGCTGTGTATACCTTTGAACTGGTAGAGCTGTTACCTGTTATCCTGTGTATACCTTTGAACTGATGGAGCTGTTACCTGTTATCCTGTGTATACCTTTGCACTGCTAGAGCTGCTACCTGTTATCCTGTGTATACCTTCGAACTGATGGAGCTGTTACCTGTTATCATGTGTATACCTTTGCACTGATAGAGCTGTTACCTGTTATCCTGTGTATACCTTTGAACTGATGGAGCTGTTACCTGTTATCCTGTGTATACCTTTGAACTGATAGAGCTGTTACCTATTATCCTGTGTATACCTTTGCACTGCTATAGCTGTTACCTGTTATCTTGTGTATACCTTTGCACTGATATAGCTGTTACCTGTTATCTTGTGTATACCTTTGAACTGATAGAGCTGTTACCTGTTATCCTGTGTATATCTTTGCACTGATAGAGCTGTTACCTGTTATCCTATGTATACCTTTGAACTGATGGAGCTGTTACCTGTTATCCTGTGTATACCTTTGAATTGATAGAGCTGTTACCTGTTATCCTGTGTATACCTTTGAATTGATAGAGCTGTTACCTGTTATCCTGTGTATACCTTTGAACTGATAGAGCTGTTACCTGTTATCCTGTGTATACCTTTGCACTGATAGAGCTGTTACCTGTTATCCTGTGTATACCTTTGAACTGATGGAGCTGTTACCTGTTATCCTGTGTATACCTTTTAACTGATTGAGCTGTTACCTGTTATCCTGTGTATACCTTTGAACTGATAGAGCTGTTACCTGTTATCCTGTGTATACCTTTGCACTGCTAGAGCTGTTACCTGTTATCCTGTGTATACCTTTGAACTGATAGAGCTGTTACCTGTTATCCTGTGTATACCTTTGCACTGATAAGAGCTGTTACCTGTTATCCTGTGTATACCTTTGAACTGATGGAGCTATTACCTGTTATCCTGTGTATACCTTTGAACTGATAGAGCTGTTACCTGTTACCCTGTGTATACCTTTGAACTGATAGAGCTGTTACCTGTTATCCTGTGTATACCTTTGAACTGATGCAGCTATTACCTGTTATCCTGTGTATACCTTTGAACTGATGGAGCTGGGTATTCCTGTGCATTCTCTATTTCCCTCCCTCCCTCCCACACTCTTCATCGCTACCTCTCATACCTTCCCCGCTCTTAACCCCTCAAATTCCATCTAAAATTGGTGTGTGTGTTGGTGATGGTGTTTATTTTGGTGGTTCTGTGTTGACCTTGGTTGTGTTAATTGTACACAAATTAGCGACCCACTATTTGTTCCCGGGTTTCCCTGCTCCGGGTTGGTTAACTCAGCCTCCAGTACCGACCCAGGCAGGAAGGGTGGCAGAAGCTGGGTAGGGGGGAAATATTGGTGCTATCTGTTTGTATCTATATGAGAGAGAGAGAGAGAGAGAGAGAGAGAGAGAGAGAGAGAGAATTGTATCTGTATTTTCTTGATATGTACCATAAATGTATACGATATATAATAAACTAACTTGTTTAATTGTGCCTTCTTCTTTTGTTTTTTGTCTGTACTTGGTTTGTTTCATTGGTATAAATTGGATATCCAATTTATACTAAAAACAATAATAATAAAACAAAAACAAGCCGAGTAAAAGAAGATAAACAAGAACAGAAAATAATAAACAAGGTAGTTTATTAAAAATAGCATAACTGTATATGGTGCATATAAAAAAGTCCAGGAACAATTATGCCAATTCAATTAAATTTCACTGCAATACAAACATTTTGCGCAAGTAGTGAGCTAGGTAGAGGGAGTGAGAGTAAGAGTGTGAGAGTAATAATAATAAGAGTGTGTGTGTGTGTAATAATGATGTACTGTATATGTGTGTGAAAGTATTTGTGTATAAATAAGAGTATTATCCGTAGGTGGTGGTGTAAAGTGTATTGTGGTGTTTGGTAATGTCCTGATGACTGACACTGGGGGTATACCATAATGAATGACCCACAGGTTAACCAACCTCTCCTTAATTAACCCTTTCACGATCAGGACGTATACAATATTATGGCCGTGTATAGTAGATGTTATAATGGTGGGGAGAGATCCTTCTTCTTTGCGAGCCTTACCTTCCACTTTCTAACATATGTTGTTATAATTAAATCCAGACTGCCTAGTAGGGCCTGTAAGGTCTGTGCAGCCTGTGTATCTATGTAACTCTATGGTGTTTCTCCCCATAGATATATAATCTGGTGTCTGCGGTGATGACCCTGGCTGATAGTGTCAATTTTAGCTACTTACAATCAGGGGTAAGGGGAAGAGAAAAGTATAGTCACATGTCTGTGTCTGTTCTGTAGGTTGATTCATGTTTGTGTCTGTGTATGTGATTGCATTTGTTTTGGCACATGAGTTTATCGTATTTTATGTTTTATTCAATTACAACCATATTTGTTTTGTTTTGTCAGTGGTAATACAATCATTGTGACAAACCTAATCCTCACTTTGTTAATGTTCAGGTTTATGCTACCTCCAAAGAATATCTGACGAGGAACCTAATTTAATATTACAAAATATGTCAATAATATATTATAGAAAGATTAGAAACTTGTATTTATAATTGACATGCATACGAATGCGAGTCTTGGTCATCCAAAGGAGACATCCCTGTTAACAAAATAAGACAATGAACTCCACAACTGTGAACATAACAGAAATTTGGGAGCCCAGGTATTCAGCAACACCTTACCACCTCCAGATAGTTTGTGACAGAGGTTATAGCATCAGTCCTCTGTTATTGAATACTAACTATGCCTTGTTATTTGACGTTTCTCTCTCTCTTTTCTTTCACCAGGGCCCTGTTTCGGAACTTCTGTCTGGCCTTAATGATATGCGAAAGGCGGAGGCAAAGATATACAGCAATCTAAACTAATAATTGATATAGCGTGATATTCGGGCTTAGGTATCCTTCACTGGGTTAAGGATATATAGGTTATTAAACCCACCTCCCATCCTTGGTACGGCCTTTGTCTCCAGTCATTGACTGTCAGTTGTGTTATCACCCCTTTCCTACCCTTCCCCCCACCACTACCACAACAATAGGTAAGCCATGACTAAACATATTCCAGCTATCGACTGATAGTTCATAATATATTTGCTTGGCCACCCCCCTCCTCCCTCCCCATACCACTACCCCAGTAATACTTGTAAGCCTGATTTGGTTTCGTGTTGTTTTGTACCGCTATTGAAACTCGGCTCAGGCATACCCCTACCCCGACCCACCACTTGTTTGTCTTGAGCCTCTTGAAGATGTCATGGTCAATTACCTGGTGTATCAGTTTTCCTTTGTCTGTGGGTAATTATGGGCGTGTTGACTCAGCGGGGCGCCCCTCCTGTAAGCCAATATAGTCCCTATGGTCCGTCCGTAGGGGCCAGAGTGGTCTGGTGGAGTTATGCCCTCTGGTGGGGATAACCATCTCAAGCACCGCTTTCTTTATTTTCTTAGAAAGTTTTTTTTTCAATATATTCCTGCATTTTTATTTTATTTTATTTTTATCACTTAGTTTGTTTAATTTGTTGTTGTGGGTTTCCATGTCGGGACGCAAAATATTTGTTGATAGCTAAACCTATTCTACTTGAGTGGATACCTATATGGAATTCGATGCGATGATAATGGAGGGACAAATCTTATGTAACGGCCCCTCCATTTAAATTTCTTGGTGGCACAGCCCATCCATGACATGAACTCTCCTCCTGACCGTCGGCGGTTTGAATCCCGGTTGAGGGTTAAAATATGTATTCATGTAGCTCGTGCTTGGCTGGTGGAGAATTAAATGAAAGTCATTCAACCCGAGTTGTGTGAGAATAGTTGCAAAAATCCTTCGTATGGTACTCTGGAAAATGGGCCCTACGATTTGGTATGGAATGGAATACTTCCTCCACCAAAGGATTTCTCCAACCCTTTAGTAAAAGTAGGAAATGGTTAACTATTCTTGATCATGCCCTGGTGTAGTTGATTTAAGCATGGACTCTCCTGGCTGTCCGTAGTTTGAATCGCGGCTGTGGATAAAAACATATATCCATGTAGGACATACTATGTTTCTTTGCCTGGGATCAAACCTGGGCTACATAAATCAAAGCTTCTACTCAATACAACACCATCCTACAAAACCCAAGCATCCCTTAGAACAGATATATTGTTGCTCTTAGGCCGAAGGTATCTATATGCAGTAGTATCATTACATTCTTCTCACAGCTATCATTCGTGCCAATAGTGTGTGTTATCGATATATCTATTACATAATGTTAGATGTGTTAAATATTTGCCAAGGCTAGCAAAGCAAAAAGAGAATAAAAAGAAGAGTGAGTGAGTGAATGCGTATTTTAATTTAGAAAAATAGATCAACACAGAACCAACCCAAATGGATGAATAATAGACTATTAGATCTTCTAGGACAAAAGAGAGGAATATATAGAAAAATTAGGAAAGGCGAAATTCACCTACTTGCTTACTATTAGAATCTATCAAGACAGGTAAAAAAGGATAGTAGGAAAGAAAAGAGAAATTATGAAATTAAGGTTGCCAATGACTCAAAAAATAATCCTAAAGCTTTTTACCAACTATATAAATCCAAGGTTAGAGATGTAATTGGTCCCCTTAAAACTTCGATAGGAGAAATGACAGAAAATGATTTAGAAATGTGCAGTACATTAAATAGTCAATTTCTTTCCGCTTTCACTTATGAAAATTTGGCACAGTTTCCAGAAGTCCGTAAGGTATATAGCGATAGTATAGAAAATAGGTTAAGTACGGTTACTATAAGTAGAAATGATGTGCTTAAGGAAATTGACAGACTGGAACCTCATAAATCGCCTGGTCCTGATGAGGTATATGCTAGAGTATTACAAGAATGTAGGGATGAGTTAAGTTACCCATTAACATTTTTAATTAACAAGTCATTGGAGACAGGTATAGTTCCAGAAGCTTGGAAGCTTGCAAACGTAGTTCCGATCTTCAAAAAAGGTGACAAATCAATAGCATCCAATTACCGTCCCATTAGTCTTACATCAATCATAGGAAAGCTACTAGAGTCAATTATTGCTAGTAAAATTAGAAACCACTTAGATACATTTAATTTAATAAATTCTTCTCAACATGGATTCACTCAGGGACGTTCTTGCCTTACTAATTTGTTTAGTTTTTTCTCAGAGGTATATGAAGCAGTAGATAATGACAAGTCATATGATATAATATATTTAGATTTCAGTAAAGCTTTCGACAGAGTGCCCCATGAGAGATTGATGAGAAAGGTTGAGGCGCATGGAATAGGTGGGGCGTTGTTGGGATGGATTAGGTCATGGCTAATTGGTAGGAAGCAGAGAGTCGGCATAAATGGTACGAAGTCAGAATGGGGAGCAGTCAAAAGTGGTGTCCCCCAGGGATCTGTATTAGGTCCTCTGTTGTTTGTTATATACATAAATGACCTTGATTTAGGTATAACTAGTAGGATAAGTAAATTTGCAGACGATACCAAAATGGGGAGAACAATTGATTCAGATAGAGATATAGAGTGCCTCCAAAGGGATCTAGATACCTTACACGAATGGTCAGTAAATTGGCAGATGAAGTTTAACATTGACAAATGCAAGGTATTAAAGATAGGGAAGATGCATACAAATGTTAAATATAAACTAGCTAATATGGAATTAGAAAACTCGAATTGTGAGAAAGATCTAGGTGTGTTTGTTAGCAATGATTTGAAGCCTAGACAACAGTCTATAAGCGTTCGAAACAAGGCAAACAGGATTCTCGGGTTCATCTCTAGGAGTGTGAGTAACAGAACTGCTGATGTTATCTTAAAACTTTACTTGTCATTAGTGAGACCCCATATGGATTATGCTGTTCAATTTTGGTGTCCTTATTACAAAGGAGTACAAAGGAGTACAAAGGAAATCAAGCAACAACAGATCTAGTGACCCTTCTAGGCTGCTTGTCCTCCAAAACACTGAGGATCAAGTGTCCAAACAGTGGTTTAGAGTGGGTAAGGGAACATTGGAAAGGGAACTACTGCCCTGCCACTAACGTGGCAGGACTAGGAAGTTAGTAGGGGACATATGGGTTAGTAACTGAGGGGAGGATAAAGTTATTCATTTACAAACGCAGTCAGTCGCGGGTTTGATGCGAGATATTTGTCTAGGCGGAATTTAAATGAATCAACGGTGCTGCAGTCTATAACGTTTCGGGGAAGCCCATTCCACAAGTTGACAACTCGATTGAAGAAGAAATTCTTAGATTCGTGCGAGTTAAAAGATTTACCAATAATTTTGCAACCGTTTCCCCGTGTGTAATTAGATTGGTCGATAGTGAAGTACTTACTACAGTTCATATTGTCGATGCCTTTGATGATTTTGAACACTTGAATTAAGTCGCCTCTTAATCTGCGCTGGGTTAAAGGAAATAGATTTAATTCTCTAAGACGCTCTTCGTATGGTTTGTTCTTTAGGCTAGGTATCATTTTGGTAACTCTACGTTGAACTCGTTCTAGCTTGTTTATATCTTTTTGGTAATAAGGGCACCAGGATTGAACGCAGTATTCCAGAAGAGGGCGGACTAAGGAATTGTAAAGGGTTAGGATAACTTCTTTGGATTTATGCTCAAATGACCTGCCTATAAAGCCAATTATTTTGTTTGCCTTCTTAACAACTTCTGAACATTGTTGACTCGGTTTTAGGTTACTCGATATTGTTACTCCCAGATCAGTTTCTCTGTTTACATTCTTAAGCTGAGTGCCATTCATCGAATAGTTTGCTTTCTCATTTAGGTATCCGACATGTAGTACTTTACATTTATCCGCATTGAAACTCATTTGCCAAATTTGGGCCCAACATGACAATTTATCTAGATTGTGTTGCATATCGTCAACTTGTTCTTTTGAGAGTACGCTATTTGCAATTTTTGTATCGTCAGCAAATTTTGAGATTGTGCAGGTGAGACCCTCATCTATGTCGTTGATGTAAATTAGAAAGAGAATTGGTCCTAGTACCGATCCCTGGGGTACCCCGCTACTTACATTGGTCCATTTAGATGCCTTACCGTTTATGACTACTCTTTGCTTTCTGTTGTTGAGCCAATTTTCTATCCATTTCAACACACCGTCTTGTATTCCATGCGCTTTTAGTTTTAGCAGTAAACGTTTGTGGGGAACTTTGTCAAAGGCCTTTTGAAAATCAAGGTATATAATATCTACAGCTTTACTCTCATCGTAGAGGTTGAGGATATCGTGGAAGAAGTCTAAGAGGTTTGTTAAACAGGAACGTTTTTTACGAAAGCCGTGTTGAGTATCTTTAAGTATGTTATTTTCCTCTAAGTGATTTACGAGTGATTACAGAATGGACATAGATTCATTGGAGAGAGTACAACGTAGAATGACAAAAATGATCCATAATATTAGAAATCTTCCGTATAAAGAAAGGTTGAAGAAATTAGGCTTACATTCGTTAGAGAGACGCAGAGTTAGAGGGGATATGATAGAGGTCTTCAAGTGGGTTAGTGGGATTAACAAAGGGGACATGACAAATGTACTAAAGCTCAGTGATAGCGAAAGAACTCGTACCAATGGTTTCAAATTAGATAAATTTCGTTTCAGAAAAGATATAGGCAAATATTGGTTTGGTAACAGAGTTGTAGATGGGTGGAATGGTCTACCAAGTGCTATAGTGGGATTAAAAACGATAGGGAGCTTTAAGATAAAATTGGATAAGCATATGGACGAGAAGGGTTGGGTGTGAAGGGGGATCAGCAGGGTTGGGCCAATCAGCGCTCTGCAGACCCCCGTAATCCTGTGTTAATCTCTAACCGTTTTGGTAAGATGATCCTCAGGGTATTAGAGTGTTGAGCCTATAATTGGGCTTTGTAATTGGGGTTGTGTGGGACAGGGATCTGCCTTGCTTAGGCCAATGGGCTTTCTGCAGACTCCCATTTGCTTATGTTCTTATGTTCTTATGTATACTGTATGTTGCTAAATATGTGTCAGTACTTTTTGACGTAGTTTATGAGTTTCTTCTTCGATATCCGACAACAAAATGTGACTTCCCCAATTTAAACTAACTGATTTGGTCTACTCTACTTCTGACTACAAAATATACTTCCCGAAGTTATCAACCCCTTATTTTGACTATTTCATTAGTACTATACTACTTTTTCTTTTAGGGCAAACACTCTACACCAGGTATTATAAAGATAGCCGGTTTGCCACAGTTATAACAGAAAACCGATTACGGCGGATGGCTGTGGCCTGATGAAGTTCATCCGCCTCTCTATTTTGCCTTGGGGTGGGTGTTTGACTGTATCTCTATATTTTTCATATATCTATATTAATTTAAACGTTTTTTACATGTGTGTGTGTGTGTGTGTGTGTGTGTGTGTGTGTGTGTGTGTGTGTGTGATTAGTCTTTACAACAACGAAATCAAAATATGTCCATATTGCAATTTTACAACACATCCAACGAAGTAAAGAAGCCTAATTGTTTGTTTGTGGATTGACTTACTTTCATCCAAGAAGATAATGACTGGCCACGTCCATCACCTTTCAGTAATGACCTACAAACCTTGTACATGTCCGGGAGTTCATGTACAGTTGCCCACATAAGTTCCGTTCATCGTTGTGATCTTGTGTATGAAAGTAAAATCATAAGAATGTTATTGCGAGGGTAGTTTCTTATTGCGAGGGTAGTTTCTTATTGCGAGGGTAGTTTCTTATTGCGAGGGTAGTTTCTTTTCAGTATTGTTTGACTTATCAGATGAGTTAACCACTACAAAAAGAAACTACAGGCTTAAGTCACTCATGCGCTTTATATTTCTATGTATAAGATCATGGATAGAACATAACTTATGTGGGCAACTGTACAAGGAGAGGCTGCCGATCTCCTTTTGTCTGTATATATTATGAGACGAAGGAAGTGATGAAGGTTAGGGATAACTGTTCAGGGTGTGAACAGGGACATGGTACAAACAGTGATACAGTACTTTGTGGTTGTAGTGAATATTGGTATTATTTAGGTACTTGTTTTGTTTATTACAGCTTAGGCGTCAGTAAGTATCATCCCACCCCACTTAAGCCTTCCTATAATGGTATTTACAACTGTAATGATATTTACAATTTATCCAAGGTATCTACTAGTCCACCCCTTCGGGGATCACAGCGTCAGGCAATAGATAGATAGATCTACTAGTCCTTCGCGGATGTCAACATATATATAGTAAATGGTAATTATTTGGTTGCTTCGCATATCAGTAAGTTCAGTTAGTTTCAAATGTATCGTATAATTACATTATACATGTATTTTGTACAACTTAAGATGACCACAATACTAATACTAAATTGGCAGCCAAGTCTGAACTACTGATTATCTTGGTCAACACAGTGTCAGATTATAGAAGTCGGCGAATCTATTTGAAAGTACAA
Organism: Lithodes maja; assembly: GCA_037953745.1. NCBI lineage: Eukaryota > Metazoa > Arthropoda > Malacostraca > Decapoda > Lithodidae > Lithodes > Lithodes maja. The sequence goes on along the minus strand of JBAKBP010013092.1, from coordinate 15,505 downwards.
AACATAGTATTAGTGAGAACTGCTAAACATAAATCCTTGAAACAAAGACTACCTAGACGATTGACAGTTCTCCAGAGAATACAATGGAAGGTCGAAACAAATAAAATACCATCAAAAGCTGGACTCCGTGAGACGATAGACTGATAGGTAGTTATATAGTTAATGGATGGGTAGAAGATAGACTGATAGGTAGTTATATAGTTAAACCCCCTTGCCACATGACTCGTTGGCGCCGTTTGGGGGCTTCCGGGCTTGTAGGTGGGGCGGCCAAGGTTCTTGGCCGCTCTCCCTATCACCTCCAACTAATTTTGTCATGTCCTTTTCTTTCTCCTCCTTTCTAGTTTTCGTTTTTCCCTCTTCCGCTTTCTCCTGGGGCTGCCATCCGAGGCCGGTCTCCCACCCTTGAACTTTTGTGGTCCCGTCCCTCCCTTCCCTTCCGGTTGACTTCCCTGTTTGCTTCCTTCCTTTCTCTTTAACTGCTTCGGAGGTTCTAGTTTCCTTAGGGCTTCGCCTTGGTGTCTCTGATCACTGCTGAGTTGGCAGAGTCCACCTGGCGACAGGTGCTGCCGGCCAGGGCTCGCAAGGCTCGTTACTGGAGGATAGGCACTATAGGGTTGCTTTGGGGTTTCTGACTCTCTTCTCTCTTCCCAGTGAGTGTGTCAGGTGACTACGCCGGCCCCGTTCTCCGTGGGACAAAGCTGCAGGACAAATGCCCGGGTTGTACAAGGTCCCTAGCTCAAAGCCGAGACCTGTCCCATCTCAATTGGCCGCATTCTGGGTTTCGTGGCCCTGCGGAGGTCTTTCTCCCTTTCGTTGCCAGGGGCACCTGGTAACCGCAGTATCTTCTTCCATGCTTTACCCCCTTTTCTCTTGCTATGGTGACGACTTATGCTTTTTTCCCTGTTCTTCCCTGTTTATGGCTTCTGCTTTAGTGGTTCCGGTGAGTGAGCCCCTTGTGGCATGCAGCCTGCCACTTGGGGGTCTGTTGTCTGGCTGTCAGTCCGGTTCACCGCGGGAGCACGGTGAGTCGGGGATGGTTTTGGGTGCTCTCGACCGACCCGCTAAACTATCCCTCGGTCGTCGCTCGTCCCTCTCGTCCATTACCGTTCCGAATCCTTCTCCTACCCTTCCGTCTTCGTCACGTCTTTCTCCGCCCTCCACTACCCAGGATTTCATCTCCTCTCCTGTAGTTATTTCTGCGTCTTCCTCTTCTTCCTCTTCTCCCTCTAGTCTTGTCACCCTCGACCCTTTTCTGCCCTCCCTCCCTCGTTCTCTTTCCTCTTCTTCTCCAGTTTCGTCCTCTTCTCGTCCTCGCTCCTCGGTCCTCCCTATGTCCTCTCTCTTTGCACCTCCTTCCTTTACTAAGTTTTTCTCCATCCCTGCTTCTGCGCCTCTAGCCGGTGATGACCTCCTCTTCCATCTGCGTCTCCTTCAACAGGTGGGAAAGGACGTCACTTTCCACTCCCGCCATGATGCCTCCCGTCTTGTTACCGTCCAAAACGAACTTCAGGCTACTGCTATGTCCTCTTTCGTTGATTGTTCTGGCACCCCCATCCCGGCTCAAAAAGATCAACGACTCAACTCCTGTACAGGGACTGTCCTGATCCCCGCTTCCATCCGTCTCGGGGGTCGTCCTTTCGCGGATTGCGCCGACCTCGTCAAGGACATCGTTGTCGCTCAAGACCACAAGGTGGTTAGTGTGGTGTGCTACACTATCCCTCCTCGCGACCTTCGCCGCCATCCCGCTAACATTGCCAAGATCTCTTTTGATGGACTTTCCCTTCCTGCCCATGTTATTGTCGGTGGTACTCGCCTCCCCGTGACTGCGTCTCTTCCCCGTCCACTCCAGTGTCGCAGCTGCTGGCGTTTCAGCCACCCGGCTAAGTTCTGCCGTACAGCCGCTGAGAGCCCACTCTGCCCGCGCTGTGCGCAGTCCGGACATGCCGTTGGCGAATGTCAGTCAACGTCCCAGTTCTGCTTTAATTGCCGCGGGTCTCATTCGGCCGACTCTAAGATTTGCCCCGTTCATCTGTTCGAGTCTGAGGTTGCTGTCCTCAAAGCGAGACACGGCCTTACGCTCACCGCAGCCCGCCAAGAGGCTCGTCGCTTGGGCTTCACCCCTCAGTCATTTTCCAAGACTCTGTCTCCTCCCTCCTCTTCTTTGCCTCCCTCTACCACGCCCCCCCCTTTTTCTGGTTCCTCGGTTCCTTCCACCGCCTCCGCTCCCTCCGTCCCCCCGGTCGCACCAGTTTCGTCATCTGCCTCCCTTCCTTCTACCGGTGCTTCTCCTGGATTTTCTCCTTCCTCCTCTTCAGTCTCCTCCGTTCGTCCTTCCGTCTCTTCCTTTTCTGTCCCTTTGTCTAACACTTTCTCTGTTCTCAGTCCTTCTCCTACTTCTGCCCCTTCCTCTTGCTCTCTTCCTTGTTCCTCCTCTTCTAGTCTCCCTCCACGCTCTCACCGTTCCAAGCCTCCCCCCCGTTCTCCGTCATCTTCCTCTTCTAGTCGCCCCAAATCTCCTACTCGCTCTAAACTTCCCTTCTCCTCTACCAAACGGGCTCCTGTGCTCCGTTCTTCCTCGCCCGCTTCCTCTTTTAAACGTAAGGGTGGTCTCCGTGATGTGCGGTGCTCAAGTCCCTGCGAGAAGAAGAAGAAGTCGCCTCCTTCTCCTTCTGTTTCTCTTTCTCCTCTCTCCGTCCAGTCTCCTCCTCCTCCCGTCCCTGCATCCCTAGATTTCTCCTACGAAACCCTACCTCAGATTGACGAATTTATCCGTTCTTCCCACCCACCACCTTCTACTGTTCACGCCGAAGTTCATCCTACCCCCTCTTCTCTCCCCCCTACCCCTCTCCCGCCTTCCCCTCTCCCGCCTTCCCCTCTCCCGCCTTCCCCTCTCCCGCCTTCCCCTGCCCCGTCCTCTTCCTCCACTCCCCCTTCTGGCCTTCCTCCGGGCCCTCCTCCTCTTCCTCCTCCTGACCCTCCCCCTCTTCCTTCTCCTGCCCTTACCCCCTCCTTCTCTTCCCACCCGCCGTCCGTCCTTCCTCCCTCTTCCGGCCCTCCTCCTTCCTCTCCTCTTTCTCTGTTAGACCTCCCTATGCCCCCCGGTTTCCAGTCTTCCCCTTCAACGTCTTCTCCAATTCCTGCTCTTATTTCCCATCGTTAGCCTCTCTTGGCTATATTTTCCACCCACAGTGTTACCTGTATTTTGTAAATATATTGTATATAGTGTACGTCTTTTCTTCCCTCTTGTACGCGTCTTCTTTTTAATCATTTTTGTCTTTATAATGTCCATTTTACAATGGAACATTCGTAGTTTTGCAGCACATCGTGTTGATCTTCGTTACCTTATCTCTAGGTTTAGCCCACTTGTTATTAGTTTACAAGAATCGCGTTTATCTAATGCCCCCTCCCCAATTCCTTTTTACTCCTATATAAGTTCTCCCCATTCCCAGTATGCTACTTGCCTCCTCGTACATCTTGATGTCCCAGTGTCTCAGTTAACTATCCGTACCTCTCTTAAATGCACGCTTGCCAGAGTGTTCCTTTCCCGCTGGCTTACAGTAGTTTCCATATACCTTTCCCCCTCGATCCCGCTTGATGTTCCAGAATTAAACAGGATCCTTTCTCTATTACCTCCACCTTTCCTCCTTTTAGGGGATTTTAATTGCAGGCATTCCCTGTGGGGTGACTCTACCGTTAATACACGGGGTCGTTCCCTTGAGGCTCTGATTCGTACACACGATTTATTTCTTTTAAACACTGGTTCCTCTACGCATTTTGATAGCGGCACCCGTACCTTCTCATGTATTGACTTGTCTCTGTGTTCCCCTACACTATCCTTGGATTTTACTTGGAAGGTCTTTAATGATTACTGTGCGACTGACCACTTCCCGATTGTCCTCTCCCCTACGTCTTACTCCCCAGTGCCACGCCCTCCCCGTTGGTGTTTCGATCGTGCCGACTGGACATCTTTCGCTGATCTCGCCGTTCCGTCTAATCCGACCCCTGCTTTCCCGGACCCTGATGCCATGCTTGCCAGTTTCCTGATGTTTGTGCTCCATGCTGCCTATACTTGTATTCCACGCACCACTCGGAGTATGTCTTCTAAGTGTGTACCGTGGTGGACTGCTCAGTGCACTTCGGCTTTACGCAATAAAAGAGCCAAGTGGAAGAGTTTCCGTCGGAAAAAAGGCTCTCCATATGAGCGGGATGCGTATACTCTTTTCAAACAGGCTAATGCCGTCTTCCGTCGTACAATCCGCTCTGCTAAAAAATCTAGCTGGATGTCGTATGCCTCTACTATCAACGCAGATACACCTGTTCCGCAAGTCTGGTCTCGCGTCAGGAAGATTGCAGGGAAACATGCGCCTACGCCGGCCCCTGTCCTCCATACCAACACTGGCATTGTGGGCGATCCGTCTCTGGTGGCCAATATGTTGGGACAACATTTCAGTGATGTTAGCACTGGCTCCCATCTCCCGCCCTCCTTCCAGATGCATAAACGCCGTTCTGAACTTAGGCGACTTGACTTCGCCTTATCATCTGATCAGTTTTTCAATGCCCCCTTCTCCCGGGCTGAGCTTGAGTCTAGCCTGGGAGCCTGTAAGGATACATGTGAAGGCCCTGACGGTGTCCATTACTTGATGCTGAAGCACTTATCTCCACCTGCGCTTGGCTTTCTCTTGTCCATCTACAACCGTCTGTGGTCCACAGGCTTTTTTCCGGCTGGGTGGAGACATGCCATCCTTCTCCCATTCCTTAAGCCGGGTAAGTCGGGCCATGCACCAGCAGATTACCGTCCCATTGCCCTGGTCAGTTGTGTCGGCAAATTATTAGAACGCATGGTTCACTCCCGCTTAATGTGGCTCCTGGAATCAAGAAGCATCCTGTCACCTTTTCAATATGGCTTTCGCAAGGGCCGTAGTACTTTGGACCCATTATTGAGATTGGCGACTTCTATCCGCGATGCCTTTTCGGACACTAAGTCGGTTTTAGCTGTATTCTTCGATCTTGAAAAAGCGTATGATACTGCCTGGAAATACAACATCCTTCGTACCCTTTTACGTTCTGGTGTGTCTGGCAACATGGCGGTATTCTTGCAGAACTTTCTCCGTGATCGTACTTTCCGAGTCAAGCTTCAGAATACATTCTCACGAACATACCCCCAACACGACGGTGTCCCACAGGGTTGTGTTCTTAGTACCATCCTTTTTATCCTAGCTATTAATGGTATTATTTCTTCCCTCCCTCTTGGTGTCCGTGCTTCTTTGTATGTGGACGACTTCGCTATTTACGCTGTGGGTTTGGATATCGCTGCCCTACAACATCTCATGCAGCGGGCCATTGATGCAGCTGCGCAGTGGGCTACGGCCCATGGTTTTCGGTTTTCGCCCTCGAAATCTTGTGCCGTCGTCTTCACAAAACGCCATACAGTCCCGCATCCTGTTCTTACGTTGTATAACCGCCCTCTGCCTTACAGGTCCTCAGCTCCATTCTTGGGTCTCATTTTCGATACTCGGTTGACATGGTACCCGCACATTACTTCGTTACTGACCTCCACCACCCGACGGCTTCAACTCTTACAAACCCTTAGCCACTTGTCTTGGGGTGCGGACCGGACGACTCTTCTGCGCCTCCATACAACGCTTATTCTCTCCAAGATCGATTATGGCTGCCAGGTATATGCCTCCGCTGCGCGTACAAACCTTAAGCGCCTAGACTCCCTTCACCATCACGGTCTGCGCTTGTCGCTAGGGGCTTTTCGCTCTACTCCGGTTATTAGCCTTCATGCTGAGTCGGGTGTCCCACCGCTATCATCCAGGCGGGATAAACTGACCCTTCGATGTCATCTTCGCCTTCTGCAACACAGTTCGGCTGGTTTTCCTCCCACGGCTTGCGGCTTAGCCCCATCAGTGTCTGCTACTTCGTTCCCCGGTCGGGTCTCTGCTTTACTGGCCTCCTTCTCTTTTCCCATTCCATTGGTGCTACCCCTCAGACAGTCGGAGTTCCCCCCATGGCTACTCCCTCGCCCTACCGTTTGTACAGCTGCCCTCCCCCCCTCTAAGGCCTCTTCAACCCCACAGTTGCTTTATGCTCAGTTTACGGAACATCTGCACGCCACTCTTCAGCCGTTCCAGTGTACACTGATGGTTCCAAGACCTCCGCCGGTACAGGGTTTGCGGTTGTGTTCCCGGACCGGACCTTCCAACGTCACATCCAATCATGTGCTAGTGTCTTTATGGCCGAGTTATTTGCTATTTTATTTGCCCTACGTCCTATTTTTTGTTCACACCTGCATACCTTTGTAATTTTTAGTGACTCCCTTAGTGCTCTTCAGAGTATTCAGTCTCTTCCCGCTGTTAACCCCTTAGTGCTGGAGATTCAAGAATGGTTGTTCCGCATCGCTACTAAATTGAAGTCCCTGTCTTTCTGTTGGGTCCCGAGTCATGTTGGTGTGCCTGGCAATGAGCGGGTTGATTTTTTCGCCCGCTCTGCTATTACCTCTCACCGACTCGTGCCATGACGTATTCCTGCATCTGATTACTTCCCTCGTGTTACTCAATTACTACGTCAGCGCTGGCAGGACGAATGGACCTCCATGAGGGTGTCTGATGTCAAACTGCGTTCTGTCAAACCTTCCGTCCTCCCTTGGAAGTCTTCCTCTCATCGCAATCGTCGATGGGAGACAGCTCTAGCCCGTCTTCGGCTCGGCCACACCAGGCTCACGCATGGTCATTTGATGTCCTGTGATGTCCCCACGCTCTGTCCTTGCTGCCATATTCCAGTGTCTGTCCAGCATCTCCTGATCGACTGTCCGCGTTTCTCCAATGCCCGACGGCAGGCATTCCCCTTCATATCCTCCCTTAATCGCCCCCTTGTCTTAGCCGATTTGCTCGGAGAGTCCCCCACTTTCTCCCTCCCACATCTTATGCGGTTTCTCCTCCATACCCGTCTCCTTCAGCTTCTTTAATTAGTGTTTCCTAGTCTTCTTCTCCTCTACTCCGTCGTGCGCCCTGCCCCACAACACCTCCGATGTTTTTTTTTTTTCCACAAAGTTTCTTTTGGTGCCACATAGTCTTTTTAGGCTTGGTGCGAATCCCTATTTTAATAATAATATATAGTTAATGGATAGGTAGAAGATAGACTGATAGGTAGTTATATAGTTAATGGATAGGTAGAAGATAGACTGATAGGTAGTTATATAATTAATGGTTTGGTAGAAGATAGACTGATAGGTAGTTATATAGATAATGGATGGGTAGAAGATAGACTGATAGGTAGTTATATAGTTAATGGATAGGTAGAAGATAGACTGATAGGTAGTTATATAATTAATGGTTAGGTAGAAGATAGACTGATAGGTAGTTATATAGTTAATGGATGGGTAGAAGATAGACTGATAGGTAGTTATATAGTTAATGGATAGGTAGAAGATAGACTGATAGGTAGTTATATAGTTAATGGATAGGTAGAAGACAGACTGATAGGTAGTTATATAGTTAATGGATAGTTAGAAGATAGACTGATAGGTAGTTATATAGTTAATGGATAGTTAGAAGATAGACTGATAGGTAGCTATATAGTTAATGGATAGGTAGAAGATAGACTGATAGATAGTTATATAGTTAATGGTTAGGTAGAAGATAGACTGATAGGTAGTTATATAGTTAATGGTTAGGTAGAAGATAGACTGATAGGTAGTTATATAGTTAATGGATAGTTAGAAGATAGACTGATAGGTAGTTATATAGTAATGGATAGGTAGCTAGACAATATGGGGGTACAAAGGAGGGCAGGTAGAGAGACAAACACACAGACAAATACATAGCCAATCAGATCGATAACTGGGCCAGACAGACAGACCCAGCCATAGCCCTCAATTATACCCGTGTTTTAACTGGACCTTTGGAGCCTGTGTTGGCTGATAAATGGTATACCTACTATTAAGCTATTAAGGCATACTGGGAGGACTGTGTTATTTGGTGTGCAGCAGTTCAATCCCATTATGTTTATTTCCAGCTATTCAGCGAGCTGATAGTGTATTTGGATTACCATCCAGTAGTCCCAAGATCGCTTCCACCTCATAACGTTAATATAATTATATCCAAGCACTACAGCCTGTTACTGTCACCCTTGAGCATTGGGAAGGGAACTGGGTCGGTCTTATGGTCTCTATGCTGAGTGCTGACGCAGCCATAGTCTGGCTGACTCAACGTCTTGATCTAAGTCTTGGCGATGTTTAATTTATGTTTGATGGAGGTCTACGGAGCAGCCTCCCCCAACAACCCCCCACCCCATCCACACACACACACACACACACACCCTAAGCCTTCGTTTCCGATGTCGCCAATTGGCTAAAATACAGACTACACACACATCCACAGCCATTCCAACAGTACATAAAACACTTAACATGCATTTCACGCAATACATTCCCAGTTAAGGAGGCGCGATAATAATGAGCTTAGCTCGCATTGCGTGGATTCCCCTTGACGAACAAGTAACTGAGTAACACACACACACGCACACATACACACACCTTAAATATGATCCTAGGCATAACTTTCGATATGAATCTTGAATTGTAAGGTTACATAATATTCAGGCCATACTACTGTATAGCATATATTTATTTATCTTCTTCAGTAAGTAATGCAATTGATAGAAATCATAAGTTATCTGTGTTATTCATATATATATATATATATATATATATATATATATATATATTGGATAGTGTGCATGTACTGTATATATTACAAGTTGTTTTCATGTTTTTAAGATGAATATTACTGGAGATTGAGAGTTTAATAAGATGTGTGCCTACTGTGCCTATTTTAACACACGCGTAAAACATATCTAATGTGTGTATTTAAATAATGGTATTCTTAGAACCAATTCAAAGCCTGCCTTTCACCGTCTTGTTGGTTGTAACGTAAACAGTTTTATTGTGACCTGTGCGGCCCCGAGAAAATCCTAACCCTCGGGAAGTGTTACACTGTGTCACCAGTTGGGGGACAAACCATAACAAACAGTCCAGACAACTTATTAACTCCTTCAGGATACCAGGAAGCTTGTCTCTCTTTTAGTCTGGCTTTATGTAGAAGATGATAATGATTTAGTTCAGCAAGTAGTTTTAGAAGTCTAAAGGTTAACTGATATAGACCTTGCCCCATTGATTGCTAGAGGGGCTCCCAAAGCTAATATACTGACAGAGAGAGAGAGAGAGATTTACATATATTTACATAGACCACACAGACCTTACGATCCAAGCGAGGTGGTCAGGACTTAATTCTAGTAGAAAGATAGCTAACCCGAGAATAAGGGACAGTGGAAGGAAAGGATAGCAAAGAAGAAGGAGAAGAAGAGAGAGAGAGAGAGAGAGAGAGAGAGAGAGAGAGAGAGAGAGAGAGAGAGCAGATAATGATGACGATGCAACTCTTACTATAAAAACGTTTTACTATAGTCGATCTGCTAGTATCCCCCCCATCATGAGAGACACTTGAGAAGGGCCCTCGTAACTTTCTGTTCAGTCAAGGTTAAAAGGCCGCAGCGGCCTTTTGTCTAAGAACGCTCACTAACTCTTACTCTATCCCTTTTTTTCGTTCTCTTTCGGTTTGATATATTTCGTTCTGAATATTATTCGTTTCTCCTCATCAACTTGAGGGATATGAATATTTATACCCTTTTAAAGGACATGGCCGTTTTAAAGTTTTCACTCGCAAAGTTTAAGTTACTTTTTGTTACTTGTGGTGACTGATTACCCCTGATACTCATGACAAATAAACACTTTACTCACAGTGGCTGTTTATCAACGATATAACACTCATGACTAATACCCCAGACATGTACTGGAGATGTACCGTATGTCTAGGTAAGTGTATTTTCTTATTATTTTCAGCATACATGGTGTGCAAATATCAAAACTTTAGCATCTTTTATACATTACTTGTGAAAGAAAATTATATCCAAAAACAGATAATAATACAAATGTCTTAGAATGGAGAACGTCATGTCTTTTAAAACTAGTCCTATATTTTTTTCTCAACCTACTTTGTTATGCAATCTAATTAAGAATCAAGCATATCGGCTTTCATCATCGTCGCTCACATTGTAAACAAGCTGCCTAATTAAAAGCTGAGACACCCTGCCTGCACCTTCAGGCCATAAGGACGAACTACTGGGCCTCCCTCCCATTATGCAAGTGCCATTCCTACTGGTAACTTGCCTCCTTGATTGTCAGACCAAGTAATTATGACTACTGAGGATGAACAACAAATGACTGTTTTTGCCACCGATGTGCTTAACACCTCTTGTTGACTGATACGGTGTTTTGGACCTCTGGGAGTTGAGTTTAAACCATGAGTTATGAGCAAGTAGATAACTATACAACTTTCTCTCCGCTTGGTTTAAACCATCATTGAGTTTACACTATCAGCAACGCCGCCAGCATTACAGCTTTGTGGGCACCACGTTATGTTAGCACCGGGGACAGAGCTGCCTCACCACTCTTAAGATCAAGTTAGTCGCAACAAATGCCTTAACTAAATCAAGTGAGATTTTTTGAAACCCGGGGAATGTCCTGTTGCTCATACCTATAATTTCGTATGTTTTTAAAGCAGTGTTAATACCAGATAAACAGAGGAAATACTGGATAAACTGTGTGTCGCCTAAAACTTGTTATATTGCTGCATTGTGATAATAATCAATACACAAGTCTTTTAGTGAACTATCTCCTGTACAGGATAGAATAACAAATGTTGAGCTGAGGAGACGTTTAGGTATAAAGAGTATTAGAGAGGTGATGCATACAAGTAGACTGGGATGGTAATAATAATATGGACACGTGGAGAGAATGGATGAACAAAATTGGGTGAAAAAATGCAGGTCTGTGATTGTGGCGGGAGCTGCACCAAGGGGTGGACCGAGGAAGACCTGGGATCGGACTATACGTGCCGATCTCAAATCCAAGAATTTGACAAGTGAAGCAGCCCTTAACAGGGTTGCCTGGAATGCCGCCATTAGGACAAGAGACTGAAACTGCATGTATGTGTGGAACACTCGGTCTTAAAATGTTATGTATGTATGTATGTATGTACTGAATTGCTAATCTATATACTTCCCTACATTTGTTGTGGTGGCATAATTAGGCTTTATACAGAGGGAATATACTTATATAATGAAACACAACTGGAAATTACACTCTACAGTCATATAGCCTATTGAAAGTCATAATTGTATTAATTTAATGAGTTTCATATTTTTCTATTGCAGTTGCTCTTTCCAACTCTCTTTTCATATAGGCTATAGGTTTTTATAGTCTATAGATTCGATCTTTGGACACGATACAATGGTAATGAAATATGTTTATTAGGAATTATGATTATGAAATAATTCTTAACATTACGTTTTTTAGCCCTTATTAGTCATTGAGTTAAAGGAAATAATGCATTGTGGATATACTTAACAGCATTTATTATGATCCTTTTTCCTGACTGAATAGTTTACCATGATAGCATTGCACTATATTCAAAGATCAATATTGTATATATACTAAGCATGAAAGACTACATGCAGTACAAGAGTTGAACAACATATGTCCGGAAAAATATACTAAGAAATAAATGTTTACCTGACCTATAATGAAACGTTGATCACACCGGTGCCGGAAATACACCAACAAAACTAATTCATCCAACATTGTAGTCATTCGATTATATAATTTGGGTGCCTTTTATACCGAGCCATCAAAGGCAATCCCATTTAATTATACAAGAGAGGAAGGGAGCCAGCCTGTCCCGCCATCATCATCATCATTATCATCATCATCATCATCATCAAACTGTACCGCTAATTACCGCGAAGGAATAGAATGATATCCAACATTACTGATATAACATCAATATATGACAGGTCATTAGTTGATGTACAGTGAAGCACATACATTTGTGGACCATTCAGACCGTACGATCCAAGTGAGGTGATCAGGTCTTAATTATTGTAAAAATAGTAGAACCCCAAATAAAGGCTCACTCCTGACCCACCATTCCAGTTAACGAGAAAGAAGGTTAGAGATTATGACCCTTGCAGGTTTTGTATATCACCTGAAGACATTTATATCATGAAGGAAATTATAAAGTTAGTGTTGAATATATTCACCGTTTTTTTCTGAACTCTCCCAAACTAAGAACATTGATCAGTGTCGCCAGATATTATGTAGGTATTGCTGAACATACTGTTTACATCCTATAATTTTATTCAAAGTGTATAGTTGACCCTTTCCTAACCCTTAGAAGATGCTATGACACATTTATTTTCTGTGTTCTGGTTATTAGTAAAGTAATTTATTCAATTTAGGAAGGCTATATGGAAGAGAGAGAGAGATTGTGTTTGATAATGTGAAGAGCATTGTGGAGGAAGGAAGGGGTATGTTTTGAAGGGTTGTTGTTGTTGTTGTTGTTGCTGTTCCTCAGGCTGTCTGGCCGAGCAGCCCCACGGTCCCGAGCAAGGCCAAAGCCATAACCGAGCGCCTCCACAAAATCTTTCCTGCTTACCACTAATAAAGCCCAGGTGACCGAAGCCACTACAAGGCGGGGAGCTGAGGAGGGTTCGGAAATGCCTGGGAAACCAAAGCCCCACCCAAGGCCCTGTGCTTCTCAGCAATTATGAAGGGAAAGTTGAGGGGCAAAGGAAAAATGTGACACTTTGGCTCCCAATCTGCCAACCTCTAGGTTGGCAGTAGAGAAGTCAATCCACGGAAGAGACACGCCGTCACTTGAGATCTAGAATATATATAAGTAAAAGGAACAGTCAGACTAAGCTATGGGTATTTGTAATGAACTGACATACCCGGTACTTGTCAAGATATAGAGTATATGGACCTAGGACTTTGTTTAGTTGACTACGCAGTTTTTTTTTTCCTCTCTTGGATTCTTTGTATGGAGGTATGAATAGCATGTTTGAATGGTGAGTGAGTTTCGTATATAAGAGTTGATAATTGAGAGCAATTAACTACTAAACACCATTCTACACTCTTAATTCGATCGTAATATTAGCTCGTGTGTTTATCGGCTTTTGTATGTTTTAGTCTACGTGCCCATGTTTCAGTTTCTGTTTCTGAGTAAAATTTGAATCTTTGTATCGATTAAAGAATATATATTTAATGGACTACATGGACCATACAGATGAAATAACATTCACAATATATTAACTACTACCTTCATATACTAGACTGTGTGCTGCCTTGCCGGCATATGTTTTACATACAAATTGAAACAAATATACAATTTCAGTGCAAGAGAGGATGAAGTGCGAGAGAGGGTACAACAGGGGAAGAGGGTTGTAGGAATGATAAAAAAGCGAAATAACCAAATATCATATTGAGATACTTAATCAAAGACACATTTTTTGTATTGTATATTGGTACAAAGTATTATGATGTCCAGTTGTCCACACTATAATGGAAATCAAGTTAGGAACTTCCTTTGCTCCTCGATATGTTTGCTCTTTTTCATATTTGGTGTTTCTTTTAAATATTCGATGTTATATATATTCTTATCACGGTTACGATCGGCGTTTATTTTCCCTTATCGACAGTGCACGTCTCTTATTGGAAGCTGTGTGGCAAATATCCCACAAGAGAAGAAGCCAGGCAAATATTAATCCTTTTATCTTGCAGCGGTGACGGTATACTAGAGATAAAAGGTTGTGGTTTACCCAAACAACATCATAATGAGTGTCATTTACCACAGACAACAGTGCCACAATGACGGGCTGCGAGGCTGGGTATCGATAGGCCAACACTGAAAAGGCTGTTATTGAAGGTGGTGTTGGGTACGAACTGTGAATAGTGATATTTTGAAGCATTGAATCCGCGCGAGTGTCAGCACAAGCACACACACACACACACGTACACACAAACAAACACACACACATACACACACAGACAAAAACACACACTCACACAAACAAAAAACACACACACAAACAAACACACACACACACACAACAAACAAACACACACAACAAACAAACACACACACACAAACACACACACACAAACAAACTCCATCCAGCCACAAAGGCTCTGGCCACGTACAGTATTATGATATGGTTCCCGGTCATTACACCCCCACTGACTGGTCCTGGTAAACGTTATGAACAGTGAAGCTCCGCGATGATCTGTCCCCAGTGACTCCACTACCATCATCAGTGTCCACCATAACACACACTAACAGTATTATCAAAATATACCAACTATATTAATGGGTGATTTGTATTAATTTGTTCATGTATTTGTTCATATATCAATATATTCATTATCATTCTTAGTTTTCTCCCAAGATCTCTATCAAGTTTAAATAAATACTCGCCAGACCCCCCTTCGAGATACATTTGTAAATATTTAGGTAGAAATATGTCTCGGCCGAAGGACGGTTTCTTCTAAATTTCGGGCTTCCTATTACTAATCGAGACCTAAGTGGCACAAAAGCTCTTAAAATATCAAAACTAATGGGGCTAAACACTAGGTAGAAGGGTATCCAGAAAAAACAAGCTTCCCTTAATGAAGTGAGCCGCGCTGGCCGACTGGACACTATAAACTATGAAATATATCTCAGCTGAGAGTTTGTAGTCTGAGGGATGATAGATCACTTGAGGTATTGTAGTCTGAGGGATGATAGATCACTTGAGGTATTGTAGTCTGAGGGATGATAGATCACTTGAGGTATTGTAGTCTGAGGGATGATAGATCACTTGAGGTATTGTAGTCTGAGGGATGATAGATCACTTGAGGTATTGTAGTCTGAGGGATGATAGATCACTTGAGGTATTGTAGTCTGAGGGATGATAGATCACTTGAGGTATTTACATTGTTTCATAATTATCATCATTGGCAATAACACAAACCACAATATTTTTTGGTTGTTTTTCCTGGTTGTTTGCTGTGTTAAATAAAGGATCATAATTATGTGGCTTGATGTATCGATTGTATGGCCTTCAACAATATCTGGGTCTTATCTAGTATCACTTAGTCTACCTTATTCTAGCTTACCTTAACTTGATATCATTATATTAATTTGTTGTCTAACAGTCCTCCTGTCCATAGCATCATCATATATAACTAAGTTTATGCTAACTTAGTTTAACATCGACTAGCTAAACTGAATCTCGTCTAATCTATCTAAGGCATATTTTCGATATGAAATATATATATAAATCTATTTTAATCTATGATAGGCTAACTTATTTTATCATCGTTTTAAAGGGGGTGACCTACATTTGTTCTCTCCTTTTCTCTCTTTCTCTGGCTTGTATCCATTTGGCCCCATTCAGCCTACTGTTTTAAGACGTTTATCCCCATCCAGGTGTCAATTTTCTTTACTGACGAGCCAGCATATTTCTTAAATGTTTTTGACAACAGGCGAAATTTGTAAATTATTCGATAGAAAAATGTTTCCGGCGAAGCCGGATTTCTTAATATAATGCTGGGGAAGAAATCGACACCTAG
>JBAKBP010013091.1:0-64562 GCA_037953745.1 Lithodes maja | reverse complement strand
CCTTACCATTATAGCACCTACTGTATGTTAATCCTTACCATTATAGCACCTACTGTATGTTAATCCTTACCATTATAGCACCAACTGTATGTTAATCCTTACCATTATAGCACCTACTGTATGTTAATCCTTACCATTATAGCACCTACTGTATGTTAATCCTTACCATTATAGCACCTACTGTATGTTAATCCTTACCATTATAGCACCTACTGTATGTTAATCCTTACCATTATAGCACCTACTGTATGTTAATCCTTACCATTATAGCACCTACTGTATGTTAATCCTTACCATTATAGCACCTACTGTATGTTAATCCTTACCATTATAGCACCAACTGTATGTTAATCCTTACCATTATAGCACCTACTGTATGTTAATCCTTACCATTATAGCACCTACTGTATGTTAATCCTTACCATTATAGCACCTACTGTATGTTAATCCTTACCATTACAGCACCTACTGTATGTTAATCCTTACCATTATAGCACCTACTGTATGTTAATCCTTACCATTATAGCACCTACTGTATGTTAATCCTTACCATTATAGCACCTACTGTATGTTAATCCTTACCATTATAGCACCTACTGTATGTTAATCCTTACCATTATAGCACCTACTGTATGTTAATCCTTACCATTATAGCACCAACTGTCTGTTAATCCTTACCATTATAGCACCTACTGTCTGTTAATCCTTACCATTATAGCACCTACTGTATGTTAATCCTTACCATTATAGCACCTACTGTATGTTAATCCTTACCATTATAGCACCTACTGTATGTTAATCCTTACCATTATAGCACCAACTGTATGTTAATCCTTACCATTATAGCACCTACTGTATGTTAATCCTTACCATTATAGCACCTACTGTATGTTAATCCTTACCATTATAGCACCTACTGTATGTTAATCCTTACCATTATAGCACCTACTGTATGTTAATCCTTACCATTATAGCACCTACTGTATGTTAATCCTTACCATTATAGCACCTACTGTATGTTAATCCTTACCATTACTCTTTCATCACATTACATCTAACCCAGCACCATGAACAAATTTGTGGTGTCGCATATTCACGAATTTACGAGGGGCATGGAATATTCTTTTAATTCTCCTTTTCTCCCTTATTTACTAAAAACCTCCAAATCGTTATAACTTATATGAACAAATAGGCCCTACTCACATGTAATTGGAAAACGCTATATACTTTCAAAGTAGCCCCAGATAACCTATAGTGGTTTGGATTTCCCAATGTTGATATGTATGACACCGGTGTTTGGTATTAGCATATACAGTACATTTGGATATTAATGCAAATATAATTAAGCCATTCAGAGAGAGCGAGAAGGAAAGGGAAAGACGAACTAAATGGACGAATACATCGGAGAGACTTATAATTATACGATGGTCTGACATAATAATTAATTCTGGTTCAGGAGCAGTTTATAGAGAGGCCTTCCTTAGGGTTAAGGCCCCATTAATTACTCCTTCCATTCATCTATCCATAGCCTATGATAGCGCAGTTGGAAAGTGTGTACATGCTTAGATTGATATGCAGGATTCGAAATTGCATAATAAATCGTAGGCTTATCCACCATTCTTTAACTGTCTTCGTAGCGCAATGGATAAATGCACTGAATTTCGGTGTGAGCATCCTAGGTTCGAATCCCTGGACTGCCACATGTATTTGTTGATTTCATTAATTGAGTTTAGGAGTAAAGTTGGTTGGTGGAGGTAATATAATACTATGTGGATAGAGTATCTATTAAATATATAACCATCTAAACCTATGAAAAATATGCCCCCGCAGAGCTAATTAACCCGTGTAATGTAAAATCCCATTACAAGCAACTCAATTCCTCCATATGCCAATCAAAGGTTTGATGTTCTCCACTTCCCTTTACCTAATTAATTGCTTTTCTGAGTATGAAAGAGACAACAGGACAAGCTACTTATACAAATGTTGATCACTTTCCCCCAGTCAGAACAGAAAAACTGGTACAGTTGCGGAAAAGAGTTTTTACACCCCCTTTGGTACTTCCCTACCCTACCCCCTGACCAAAGGTGGCAGCGTTGCTGCCACACACACACACACACTCACTCACATACAGCAAGTTGTATTACTCCCAAGGAGCCGAAATAGTCCTATAGAACCGCGTGGACACATTAATCTTTATCGGAGTAAATCATATTTTTAAAGAGGGTGATGTTCAGTTGCAATATGGAACAATTAGCAAAGTAATTACTTAGTAACAATACTAATTATATGCTACACAATTAAGCTACATATCATAATCATATCATTCGTAACACCTCATGTAATAATGGGTGGACATAAACTAGCCATTAAGTGCGTTTGCGTATGCGTGCGTGTGTGCATGCCTGTTTGTTTGCATATGAGTGTGGCGTTTTATAGTGTAGTAATATTACTGTAATTGGGAAATATAAACAAATAAGTAAAAGTTGTAAGAACAGAAATATATAGTCTTCAAGATATATATTATTCAATTCAGAAGTCATCTAAGTTTTATAATTTACAATTAGTGTACATTGCGCTGTATATACAGAAGACTAAGCAATAACTCATAATTATGCCCTATGCATTATATGACTGTTATGATTCAAATTATTTATCATGTTTTTTCCATGCATTGGACAAGTTTAAATAGCAATATATTCATTATCCCAAAATGTAATGCAAAATAATCATTACTTATGCAAACTCTCCAACCCAAGAGTGAAACGTTACTCTCAAACTCTCTTCTACTCAACAGCTGAGCTCTGGAACTCTCTCCCAGAATCAGTCTTTCCCTCTTCCTATGACTTAAATTGCTTCAAACTCCGTGTGTCCAGGCATTTTGGCTCGAACGTCCCTTGATTTTGGCCCTGTCACTCTTTCAACTATGGGGGAGGCACTCGCTATAGGCAGTTCTGCCTTTTGCCTCCCTCAATCACATAGAAAAAAAAAACAAAAAAACAAAACACTCCTATACTATCATTGCTACAGTTCCGTTCTCCGCTTAAGCTGTTGCTTAAAACACGTGTTAGATAATATATATGGCAAGCTTAAGTCAAATGTTAATGACGTTAATATTAGCACACCCATATGTATAATTTATCTTTATATATCAATATTATGTTTCATGTATAGATGACTGTCACCAAAAGTCAAACACAATGTTCTCAACAATGTTATACAGTATTTACTATCATTTAACTTTTTACAAAGCAGTTTACAAACATTTACTGGCCATGAACTTTTTTTTATTTGGCCTATGCCTATTTACTCAAGATAATCGTATTCCGAAAGTAAATTAGTTGATGAACTACCGTAGGTATATATAATAAAGCAAATGTCTATAATTTATATTCTATGCCATCCAGGAAAATTGGTATGTCAAAAATTAAAGTGAAGCTGGCAACCGTATTTTATGATTGATTGTATCAACGATCTATCGCACAGCTAGATAAGGACTGAAATACTCTGTATCATCAAACTTCCATTACCTCACTGAAAACGTTTATGCTATTTTGACCTGTATTGTTTCATGACAGAAAGTTGAAAATGGTATGGTTCAATTCCTCGCCAACCTAACACCTCTGAAAATGCCACACTTACAGCTGTTCAGGCATGCCAACATGTGTCACGATATCAATATTTACCCTCTATCTTTACTGTCCTTAACAATATAATGGTTTTGACCCACTTACTTTATCTTTCAATGCTAAATAATAACAGGTGCTTGATGTGCTTCCTGTGAAGTTGTCTTGATTAGAAAAATTTGCAGAATATAACTGTTGGTATGCCTGGAGACAATATATCCTCGTGACTTGCATTGGAAACCATTATTATAGTTATACTAATTAAACTACAAAGGATTACTGTGGTAATTTGATTTGCCAATTAATATACGAAAAATATCATTGTAGAGAACAATGTGTTTGTAGACGTTTACTTTTGGTGTAATGGTAGTTTGACCTTTACTGTGATTATATTCCCAAATTTCCAACAAGCTCTCGTTGCCATGGAAACCATGTTGACAGTCATCTATACATGAAACAAAATACTGATATATAAAGATAAATTATACATATGGGTGTGCTAATATTCACGTTATTAACATTAGACTTAAGCTCTCCATATACATTATCTTACATGTGTTTAGAACGGTGGGTTAAGAAACAGTTTAAGCGGAGAACAGAACAGCAGCAATGATAATATAGGAGTTTTGCTTTGCATTAGTAATGTCTATGATTCATTACAATGAATATATTGCTATTTAGACTTGTCCAATGCATGGGTGAATACGTGAGAAATCATTTGGATCATATCAGACCCTTCCGGTGAGTGCCAGGCACCCGCCTTGCAACACAGTCCCACTCCTATTCTGTTCAGCTCTCAAAGCCAAGAATTGGCATTCTCAGTCTTTCTTCTACTCAACAGGTGAACTCTGGAACTTCTCCCTTAATCAATTTTTCATTTATCCTATGACTTAAACTATTTTAAACTTCGTGTGTCCTGGCATTTCTTTTACCACAACGTCCCTTGAATTTGGCTATGTCACTTTTTTGGCTTTTGGGGAGATACTCGTTACAGGCAACCTGCCTTTTGTCTCCCTCATATACATATACAACAAATGTAACGCATACGGCATTTGTTAAATGCCGTGTTGCTTAATATTCTGTATATACTGTGTGATGTATAATTGTTAAATATAGAACTTTAATAAATACTATATTCAAAGAAATATACCTCAAAGACTTTATACATGTGTTCTTACAACATATATATACTTATATGTATATATTTCTGAACTATAATTACTACACTATAACACGCCACAAGTACAGTATATGCAAACAAACAGGCATGCACACACGCACGCATATGCAAACGCACATAATGGCTATTTTTATTTCCACCCACTATAACATGAGGTGTCACGAAATATACGATTATGATATATATCTCAATTGCTTGGCATACATTTAGTACTGTTGCTAAATAATGACTTTGCTAAGTGTTCAATGTTGCAACCGAAAATAATTCTCTATAAAAAGCATATTCACTCCGATAATGCTTATTGAGGCACACAATATTCTGAGTGTGTGTATGTGTGTGTGTTTGTTTGTGTGTGTGTCATTACCGATTATGCCAAGAGTAATGCTTAGTTGACATAGTTTGTTTCCGAGGTTAGAGAGTGATTGTCGACCAATGACAATCACTGTTGTCAATTGCGTGAGAATATAATATTATTAGTTGTCTGAGATTGAACTGAATATAAAAGAAAAAATAATGCTGTATTAGTTTAAAGAAATAGTACATATTAAAAAATAACAAATGTAAGGTAGCTTTTTGAAGTCATAAGAGTAGGCGAAAATCTATACTATATCATTAATTATAGCATACTTATCCCCACGACGTATGTGACACCAAATGATAATATGGATTTTAAGCAGGTTATATATAGGCCAATAGTAGATGCAAGTTATCAAATATGACAACATTCGATGGCGGGTCACGCAAGTATAATGTGTCTAACACACAAGAAAAAACAATGCCTTATATGGTGATAATGACGTTTATGTGGACTTATTTTACTCCATATCATTATATGTGTATCTGCTCTTTTGCAATCATATTTACAAGCAGCCTCGTAAGGATCAAACTATCTGTTGTTGCTTGTTATCCTTTTTACTTATTTGTTAAACGTGACATGTTGGGTAGACTTATACAAATTGTGTCACAATCGTATGATAATAACCAGATTATTTCCTTGCTCTACCATGGGTCACACCTGTCGATTACTTTACATAATCCGTGCCCGATCTATATTATGAAAATGGACTGAAACTTGTATTTTGGCTATTTATTTTGCATTATGCTTATAATCCTGTTAACAATATTGAAATAACGGGACCCAAAGGAGAACCGCACAGAGTAACCGTGGTCAGAGAATCCAGTGACAGCAGGAGAAAGGGATTTAGAAAGCAAAATATTTCCCATTCTCCAGAGAACGGGAAACTAAAAAACTGGAAATGCAAGAGCGGGAAATTAAAGAACGGGGAATTTGACCCATGGACCCATTCTCCAATTCCCGGACAAACAGGTGAGTTGCCCCCAAAAGGCAGGTCAAGCCCCACCAATCATCACCTCACACAGCCCCACCAATCATCACCTCACACGGCCCCACCAATCATCACCTCACACGGCCCCACCAATCATCACCTCACACGGCCCCACCAATCACAGCGCGGGGGTCAAACAACCAAGGTAGAACTTTCCCCCCAATACTACGATGAAAAAGTGTTTATGCAAGCTATGCATAAAGAGCCCTGGGAATATTTAAATCGTTGGGGCCCTTCACCCTCGAGAAGCTGTCATACGAGAAGGAAAGCAAAATGGTGATAGGAAGTGCAGCTTAAGAAAATCATTGCATAAACAATCCAAATAGCCAA
Organism: Lithodes maja; assembly: GCA_037953745.1. Taxonomy (NCBI): domain Eukaryota; kingdom Metazoa; phylum Arthropoda; class Malacostraca; order Decapoda; family Lithodidae; genus Lithodes; species Lithodes maja. Next base: position 58,083 of record JBAKBP010013091.1, on the reverse strand, counting down.
AACAGTTAGTGAACAGAAAATCACGAATTACATCATCAGGCTAGATAGTATAAATAAGAAACAGAGGTCAAAAGGACAAGAACCTCAGTGCGATATTATTAAGCACCAACATATATTTTTCATGTAATTATTATCCTCGCCATAGCCATTTTTTATGTATTTACTATGCCCCTGTTAATGTGAGATCATGCAACCTGAACAAGAGAAATACCCCAATTATACTGAAATTATAGGAAGTCAGTTCACACTCAGTAGGCTTACTCCGTCCGGATTATATTGTCCGGGAGTATTACCCACCTACTAGCGCTCCGTCTGGATTATATTGTCCGGGAGTATTACCCACCTACTAGCGCTCCGTCTGGATTATATTGTCCGGGAGTATTACACACCTACTAGCGCTCCGTCTGGATTATATTGTCCGGGAGTATTACCCACCTACTAGCGCTCCGTCTGGATTATATTGTCCGGGAGTATTACACACCTACTAGCGCTCCGTCTGGATTATATTGTCCGGGAGTATTACCCACCTACTAGCGCTCCGTCTGGATTATATTGTCCGGGAGTATTACCCACCTACTAGCGCTCCGTCTGGATTATATTGTCCGGGAGTATTACACACCTACTAGCGCTCCGTCTGGATTATATTGTCCGGGAGTATTACCCACCTACTAGCGCTCCGTCTGGATTATATTGTCCGGGAGTATTACCCACCTACTAGCGCTCCGTCTGGATTATATTGTCCGGGAGTATTACCCACCTACTAGCGCTCCGTCTGGATTATATTGTCCGGGAGTATTACCCACCTACTAGCGCTCCGTCTGGATTATATTGTCCGGGAGTATTACCCACCTACTAGCGCTCCGTCTGGATTATATTGTCCGGGAGTATTACCCACCTACTAGCGCTCCGTCTGGATTATATTGTCCGGGAGTATTACACACCTACTAGCGCTCCGTCTGGATTATATTGTCCGGGAGTATTACCCACCTACTAGCGCTCCGTCTGGATTATATTGTCCGGGAGTCGTTCACCCTAGCGCTCTGTCCGGATTCTATTGTTCGAGAGTCGTTAACCCCCCCCTCCGAGAGAGAAGGTGCCTGCTGTCCTGTGCCCCCCTCCTGACGAAGTGGTCCCCTGACGTCCAGCCGCCGTGCCCGAAGCTCTACGATGCCCCGACCCTCGTACTTGGCCCTTCTCCCACCCACGCTATCCTAAATGTTTCTCCGTATCTCAATTTGTGGCTATTGTTGAAGGTAAGGTAGCATTCCCAAGCTTTCTGGCATCTAGCCAAAAACCTCTCCAACAATTTCTCTTCCTCGTCTTTCCCTCCCCTTTCCCACTCTGATGGCACAACCATCACTTCTTCCTCTGACAAAGCTAAACTCTTCGCTCAAACTTTTGCTAGAAACTCCACCTTGGATGATTCCGGTGCTATTCCTCCCTCTCCGCCCTCCTCTCTCTTACTTATGCCTAATATCCTAATCTCTTCTAAAGATGTACTTTCTACCCTCTCTGGGCTTAACACTAATAAGGCGTACGGTCCGGACGGTGTTCCTCCTGTTGTTCTCAAAAACTGTGCTTCCGTGCTGACTCCCTGCCTAGGCAAACTCTTTCGTCTCTGTCTATCCTCTAACGTCTTCCCTTCATGCTGGAAGTTTGCTCACATTCAACCTGTCCCAAAGAAGGGTGACCGCTCTCAACCCTCCAACTATCGTCCAATTGCTCTTATCTCTTGTCTTTCTAAAGTTTTTGAAACTATTCTTGCTTCCAAATTTCTTAAGCATTTCTCTTCTCATAATCTGCTCTCAGATCACCAGTATGGCTTCCTTAAGGGTTGCTCTACTGGTGATCTTCTTTCATATCTTACTAACTCTTGGTCATCCTCCTTTCGGGACTTCGGTGAGACTTTTTCTATTGCACTAGACATATCGAAAGCCTTCGATAGAGTCTGGCATAAATCTTTAATTTCTAAACTACCCTCCTTCGGTTTCTATCCCTCCATCTGTGCCTTTGTCTCTAATTTCCTTTCTGGCCGTTCCATAGCCGCGGTTGTGGACGGCCATTGTTCACTTCCTCACCCTATAAACTCCGGTGTTCCTCAGGGCTCTGTCCTATCTCCTATTCTCTTTCTAATTTTTATAAATGATCTCCTTAACTGTACCTTAATTCCCATCCATTCATACGCAGACGCAGACGACTCAACCTTACACTACTCCATTAGTTTTTCAGAACGCCCCAGCCAGCAATCCCTCAACGACAAACGTAATGAAGCCATAGAACTCTTAAATTCTGATCTAAATACTATTTCCAATTGGGGCAGAGAAAACCTTGTTAACTTTAATGCTTCCAAAACCCAATTTCTCCATCTATCTACCCGTCAGGATCTCCCAGCGGACTATCCCTTATTCTTCAGCAATACAAAAATCAACCCTTCATCTTCTCTCAATATTCTTGGTGTCTTTTTTTCTTCTGCTCTCATTTGGAAGGACCATATTACCAGTCTTGCTAAGGCAGCTTCCCAGAAGCTGGGTGTGCTCAACCGCCTTAGGGGGTTCTTTTCCCCTGCACAGCTTCTTGCTCTGTACAGGGGCATAGTGCGCCCTTGTATTGAGTATTGTTCACATGCGTGGGGAGGTTCCTCTCACACCGCTCTCCTAGACAAAGTTGAAAGGAAGGCCTTTCGTATCATTAACTCCCGTCCACTCACCAACTCTCTGCAATCTCTCTCTCTCCGCCGCAATGTTGCATCTCTCTCGCTATTCTATCGCTACTATAATAATCAGTGTTCCTCAGAGCTATCCCAGTGCATACCACCTCCTTTACGTAGGGCACATGGTACCCGTCTTGCAACTCAATCCCACCACTACTCTGTGCAACTCTCCAACCCAAGAGTGAAACGTTACTCTCAAACTTTCTTCTACTCAACAGCTGAGCTCTGGAACTCTCTCCCAGAATCAGTCTTTCCCTCTTCCTATGACTTAAATTGCTTCAAACTCCGTGTGTCCAGGCATTTTGGCTAGAACGTCCCTTGATTTTGGCCCTGTCACTCTTTCAACTATGGGGGAGGCACTCGCTATAGGCAGTTATGCCTTTTGCCTCCCTCAATCACATAGAAAAAAAAAAAAAAATATGGGAGTATTCCGGAAGTGTTGATAAGTTAATCTGTGCCAAGGATCTATGCCAATTAATTACTCTATTACCTAATTGTGTACACGTTACATAGTCACTTGTCCTCCCATAAATCTTAATCTGTATAAGTGAATTCATAGTACCAGATATTGTTCAGCGCATCCTTTAAAGTGTCATTCTTATCGTATTATTTATAATCAATAATTGTACACCCGTTACATAAACTTATCTCGATCCAGGCTTAAAACGGAATACTCTCAGATTTCACCTTTATATGTTATTTATTCTTTTGTGTATCCAAGTTGAGGCGAAAGTGTATACCGTGAAGATATTCCCTATTTTACCATCATTTACGTGGGACCTATGTCCGAATTTTAATCTATCTATCTTTCCATACCGAAACGTCAAGTATGGAAGTTGAGTTAACCTTAATTCAATTATTCAAGTAATCTAGTTTTATCCAGTGCTTGTGAATTAATCTAGTCTACGTGAGCTAGGGGTACTGTAAGTAAATTATATGTAGTCTTATTCACCTGTGCAGTTACTAGAGCGGTCCATGTAGAGACGGTGTCTAACCTCTCCTGCGAATAATTTTTGCATGCGTTCCATAGGTTTAGTAGCAGGAGGGGTTACCCTGAGATTATGATGAGTGATAATGCCACCACATGTGTTAGCGGAGCCAGTACATTACGGGAGTTGATAGATGATGCAAGGTTAAATGGTACTCTAGCGGAATTCAAGTGCGAGTGGCGGTTTATACCGGCCAGGGCGCCATGGTTCGGTGCCATATGGGAACGGGTCATTGGCATCCTAAAGGCTGGCTTGAAGAAGGTACTGAGTCGAGCATTGGTTACCACAGAGGAACTGAATACAGTATTACTGGAGCTCGAGGCCACAGTCAATGATCGCCCGCTTGGCTACACCTACAGTGATCTTGAGGACCCTCTACCCATCACTCCTTCACAACTGGTTCATGGGAGGCGGATCAGAAGCTTTCCAAGGCGAGAAGTCACGGATGAAGATCTCAAGGACACGACGTGGCGTAACAACGATTCCGTCAACCAATGCTTCCAATATGTAACAAAACTCTTACATGACCTGTGGAAAAGGTGGAGCACTGATTATTTAATATCACTCAGGGAGCAACATCGTCACTTAATGGTAAAATGAGGGATAGCATCGCCACAAGTTGGGGACGTCGTGCTAGTACATGATGACGGCCCCCGACTTTTTTGGCGTATAGGTCGGATAATGAAACTTCTTCGTAGTCCGGACCACAAATGTAGGGTAGTTCAAGTAAAAACAGGAGCCGGTTTGACCACTAGACCGGTGGTTAAGCTATACCCACTAGAGATAGATTTAGAGGTAGTGGATGGCGATAGCAAGCCGAACTCTGATAATATCCTTCCTGCTACTGGAGCGGACCGAGGTGATACCCCTCAGAGGGCATCACGTCGGGCTGCTTTGGGTTCCTCCCAGTTGTGGCGATCCATGATCGGGACGGGACAATTGTAAATACTTTGTATATAACTGGTGGCGGAGTATGTCGTGAATCCTAGCTGGTATATATACCGTAATTTGAATTTCCCGGGTTCAAGACAGCTGGTTCCTTTTTGTTTATACGCATTACTTTATTTATCTTTGTGGATAAATATTACTGTGGCTGCACCAATTATATCTTAGTTTATTTTCCCCTTTATTATTTAATCACGGGGGACGATATAGAACCCTTAAATATATTTTATATTGTCACGATAAAAGGGAATCTCAGACACACTTCACACAGACTTCGTCCCGCTAACAACAAACCACCAGTTGCTGCCACATAACACCAGAACTTCCCTGATATTCACCTACCGACATGTCTATCACCTAACCTACACTCTTTGCATCACAGCTAAGTTCCTTTAATACTAGAAGTACTTCATAGATATTACTGGGACTACCACAGATAACCTAAATATACAATTTAACACATAAGTCAAAGTCAACCGCCGACCGGTATCATTTTTATAACCTAGGCCAATTCATCTTTCCAGGTTTAATTATTTAATTTATATCCGTTTCTCCTCTACCCCCTAGGAATAATAAACAGGATAAGCCGCAACATTCATCAATGTGTTATTACCAAAGCGAGCCTAATAATGATTAATAAGTGATAAAACAATTAGAAATAAAGTACCACTCAAACTGTAAAGTTACCTGCATCCGACAGGGAAAATATCTAATTGGCCGACCATCAGGAATCTTTTTTTCATTAATCTAAAAGACCATCTCTAAGCCTAAAGTGTTAAATAATAATTACAAGATATAATATAAGCCATTCCGGGGAAATAGCTCTTGTATTTTTAATACCAATAACAAGTGAGTAATAAATAAAAAAACTTTTTTTACCAGACCCCTGCTTCCCTGAAACGCTCGCCACTTAACCCCATCCGAAAAGCGAATAGGACCTCAACCAAATCAGGGAGAGTTAGGCAAAACTTGCTTGGTTATAGGGTCGAATGCTTCTCCTCAGGGTGAAACCATTTAGCTGGTAGCCAAAAAGGTTCGGTGCAAGATTTCCGTAGGGGTTAGCCATTATCCCCTTAAAACTTGCTTGTGTGGCGATTAGACAGTCGACTACTTCCTCCTCAAAACTGGAAGTACGATTTCGGCTTATAATCAACTTAGTGTGGCGATTAGACAGTCAACTTCCTCCTAAAACGGGAAGTACGATTTCGGCCTATGCTCACTTAGTGTGGCGATTAGACAGTCGACTACTTCTTCCTAAAAACTTGAAGTACGATTTTGGCCTATAATCGAATTAGAATAGCAATCAGAAACCTGCCAGGGTTAACCTTGGATCCATGGAGGCTCTGAATCGAGGAGTGCAAATAAGCGTGTTGTATTGTGACCCCGAAGAGAAGACGTAGGAGAGAGCTTGTCACTTACCTGGACTGTGTGGGTACCATGACCTTGCCCCTTGGTCAAACCGGAAGGGACAACTGACCTCCCGACCCCGTGTGCACCAGACTCTCTACGGCTCCTTCCCTCTCTGCTCAAATCCTTTTAGTGACTATTGTTTGTAAAGTGTTTTGAAGATTGCAATAAGGGTTAATAAGATATATTAAGATTCACCTTAAAGTAAACTCTGAAGAATTTTCCTTTCTTCACTCCGCCTGGACATTCTTAGCTCGATTTAGAGAGACCATTTACACTTCTATCTACGGGATAAATATATATATAATTCTTCGATTACAGGCTCCTGTATTCTTATGAGGGATAATATAGTTATTTGTTCGGGAATATACAGTATACATGCACCTTACAGGTAAAGCTCAGTGAACTCTTACTTAGATCTTATCTCTATGCTAAATCATCGGCAGGGTATGTAAGAAATAGAGGAGTTGTTCACAGAGAGTTTTACTCCTCAGTCTCTATATTTGACTATTATTAATTAACACGCTGCATTTGTGTATTGTCCTATTTTGAGTTTGTTAATTTCATTAATCGAGTTTAGGAGTACAGTTGGTTGGTGGAGAGGAGATAATAATTAATTCTGGTTCAGGAGTAGTTTATAGAGAGGCCTTCCCTAGGGTTAAGCGCCCCATTAATTACTCTTTCCATTCACCTATGCATAGCCTCCGATAGTGCAGTTGGAATTAATGTACAAGCTAAGATTGGTATGCAGGATTCGAAACTGCATAATAAATCGTAGGCTTGTGCATCATTCTTTAACTGTCTTCGTGGCGCAATGCATAAGTGTGTTGATTTTCGGTGTGAGCGTCCGGGGTTCGAATCCCCGGACTGCCACATCTATCTATCTATCTATTGCCTGACGCCGTGATCCCCGAAGGGGTGGCCACGAACGAACCGCCCCCATGCACCTCTGTCCCCAGTCAGTCGACGCCCCTCCCCCCAACCAGCACCGCCTTCATTCATGTAGTTCCTCACTCCATCCTTCCACCTCATATTCGGTCTACCTCTCCCCCTCTGTCCCTCCACCTCGCTCTCGTACACCCTCTTAGTCATTCTCTCGCTTTCCATACGTTCCATATGGCCGAACCATCTCAAGTTGTTCCTTTTCACACTTTCCAGCACATCTACCTCCACACCACACCTCCTTCTTACTTCCTCATTAGTCTGTCTATCCCTCCATGTAATTCCGCACGCACTCCTTAAGTAATTCATTTCCACTGCTCTCACTCTTGGTCTGAGTCTCTCAACCAACGTCCATGCTTCGCTTCCGTAAGTCAGTGTCGGGATTACCACACTGTCATGCAAGGACTTCTTCACTTCCATACTGACCACCCTATTTCTTGTTACTGCTTTTAGCGTTCCTACAACCCTCTTCCCCTGTTGTACCCTCTCCCGCACCTCTTCATCCATAGTCCCATCTTTACTCAACACACTGCCCAGATACTTAAAAGAGTTGACGATCTCCATAGCCTGACTCACATGACTGCCACATGTGTTTGTTAATTTCATTAATCGAGTTTAGGAGTAAAGTTGGTTGGTGGAGAGGACATAATTAGTAATTCTAAACTCTGTATTTAATGTTGCATAAATCATCCGCCCGGCAAGGATATTCTCAGTCACTGATATATTACTATTGTATATATTTAAACTATTTATGAACCTAGATTCATTCCTTTGACTCTTCGAGTTATTTGAGTTAATATTCCTATCAACATTGCTTTAACGTAAAAGTTAATCGCAGATCAAATAGCACCTTAACTTCCATAATCTCAGTACTGACTGTATGACGACACAGTAACTAATATTTACCTTAATGCGCGCAGCTACCTCGCCTACGCCAAGCCCCTTCATGGTGCTATTTATTGTTTGAGACTAGACCTCTCTGTGTACTCTTGTTCTACATTTACGATAGGACATTCCATCAGTACTTATTTGTACTATTATTGTTGAGCAGCCCCCCCCAGATCAACTTCCGAATAGCAGCCCATCCAGGACAGCAGGAGGAATAGGAGAAGACAACAACAGGAGAAGATAAGAAAAAACAAGACTCGGCTAGCTTCTCAGGTTTTAATTCCTGCCGGGATAAGCCAGTCTACCCCTTTTCCCGGATCTGCCCATGCTCTAAATTCCAGGGAACTGGTCAGTCTTATAGGTCCTTATAGGTCAGTCTGCTCGAGAAAGGAGTTCGAGCCCTGGCCACTCACAGGGGCCCCAACTCCTCCAATGGCAGAGGGTGGAACCTCTGCCCGAGGCATATCATTGGTTCCAGCCTGACTTGCAGTACAGTGAAGAAATATTTATGTAAGTTCAGCACCAAGAACCTTCCCAGTAGCGGTACAAGTGGGAATCTCAGTACCCCCTGGGAAGACTGGGAATAATGTAGAAGAAGTGACAAGGAAGAAACCTATGGCCTGCAGAGTAAGAAAAGCCAGATACCACGATAGACCGCAAATCATCTATTACGTCACCATAATGCCTTCTATAAATAGGGGACCAATATCAACAGATTAGGAATCTCCATATGTATAAATAAGTAACTACCATGTATTTTTAGATTAAGAATTACCTTCACCATAGCCAAAAACAATGATATCCACATGTCCCTATGAAATTGAAATACACCAAATTGAACCCTCAAAATAAACCAAATATAGCCTAACTATAACTGAAGGAAGTTAAGCAACTACTATTGTATCTCTCTCCTGGTCAAGTCGGTAGTGGGTAAAAACAATCTAGTATCCTTGCTTCATCCGACGTCCATCCCGGAACCACCTTCCACTGTAACTGGGAAAGAGGCAGTTCCCTTTGACGTCCAGCCCTGCCGTACCGCGAGAGGCAGTTCCCCTTGACGTCCAGCCCTGTGGAACCACGAGTCCCTGTTGACCAGATTGGTTAATTTATTCCAATCTATATTAAATTATATTTTATATATTCCTATTCAGTAACTATATTTATTGTGAATCTGAGTTCCACAACCCATGTGATTTGACCTCATCTATGATCGAATATTATTTTTCGTGTCTTGTGTGAGAGATTATTCGCAATAAACTCTTAGATAGTTGGATTCAGATTTAACTTGTCTTCCTCCCTAGAACAAAATAAACTGCCTAACCTTAGTTCCTGATTTAATATCGCATTAGAACAAATTGTTATTTCCCGTGACCGCAGTCGACCTGAGCTATACCCCTCAGGGCAGCCTCTTTGAATTTTCACCTGAGCGCGGCCTGGCTTCCTACTCTTTGCCACGCATTCACCCCGCGCAGTGAACGATAGTTTCACAGTCTCTCACATCATCGTCAGAATACTTCACGTTAGACGCTTGAGTCACATAGGTATTATTATCAATGATTCTTATCCTGTGTATATATGTATCTGTTATGCTATGCATATTTTCATTCCTGTACTTCTGTGACTAGAAACTCATTTGAGAGCCACCTTGATTAACTCTCACCACCCACTATTCATTACTTACTCTCTATTTTGATATAATAGTCGAGTATAGTAGCTGTACAATCTTACTATATGTCTCTAAATAAATAAGAGTGTAATTTACCTTGTGTGTTTATTGTGTTTCTTGTTGCCTGATTGAGTATATAATTATCATATCTACTGCGCTCGATGTGTCCCTGTTGAGCAATATTCCAAATTTAAATATCCGAAACCCGGATTCATAATAGATAATACTGAAGCCTGTTGGATTACAACCCGGCATAACACTGGGGGCAGCGGTGTCTCGATACAGCATATCAGCTTTTCTTGTGTTGATATTGATAAACTTGCTATTACTTAATCAAGCTATAGGCAGTTATGCCTTTTGCCTCCCTCAATCACATAGAAAAAAAAAAAAAAAAAAAAAAAAAAAAAAAAAAAAATCACACAGCATTCATCATGACAACCAAAACGCTCGATATCCAGGCATTCAAGCAAGAGGAATATGACATCAATACATATATGGAAATAGTCAAACCGGTCCTGGACATGACGTTCAGGGACGAAGACGCTTCCAAGATTTACACAGTGGAGATGAAGTTAGGGAAATACGCAGCTATGGTGTCAGGGTATGTGCGTGACAATATGCCTGGGTTAACCTGGGCACAATTCGAGAGTTACGTTAAAGTAGCTATCAACCCTGTCCTTGTCAGACCATTGCGGACCGTAAATTATTATGTTCCCTCCACCAACCGACTTTACTCCTAAACTCAATTAATTAAATCAACAAATACATGTGGCAGTCCATGGATTCGAACCTAGGATGCTCACACCAAAATTCAGTGCATTTATCCATTGCACTACGAAGACAGTTAAAGAATGGTGGACAAGCCTACGATTTATTATGCAATTTCGAATCCTGCATATCAATCTAAGCATGTACACACTTTCCAACTGCGCTATCATAGGCTATGGATAGATGAATGGAAGGAGTAATTAACCTATAAACGGCGAGCAGGGGGTATTGAACTCGATGCCCATGGGCGAGCATATAGGCTCCATTCAGGCCTATAATCATCATTTTACGATAAATATCGTTATTACTTATTCATATGAGCCTATTTTACCTTCACTATGAAGATAGTAACCTGTAACAACAATAAAACAAGTGAAAATATAATTTTTCTGGTCAAAATCGCGAATATACATGGACCAGCCCATTCATGAATTATGGAGCAAATTGAGGCAACCCCTCCCTCCACGAGGCCTCAAGCCACACTGAGTCTACTCATACACACTCTCGGTTATGTAACACACCCGCTAGGCACGTAAGCATATCCTCCACACAGTTTGCTAATGTTAGCACAAAAATATACCAACGAATTAGGGAATAACAGGGAAAATAGGTGATAATTGAAGGGGGAGGGGAAAGGGAGGAAGGAGGGGATGTGGAGGAGTGATATGAGGTATAGAGGAAAAAACCCATAAATAAATAAAAACAATTTTTTTTTTTTTTTTAGTGCTACTGGGGCCATTTAAATGTTTTTTTTTAGGCCTCCCTCTTAAGAGCTTTGCCGCCCTCGCCCAGTAAAACTTCTTATGAGCTTTCTCGCCTTTGCCGGGTTAATGGGGCCTTAACCCAAAGGAAGGCCTCTCTATAAACTACCCCTGAACCTGAATGAATTATTGTTCCCTCCACCAACCGACTTTACTCCTAAACTCAATTAATGAAATCAACAAATACAAATACACAAAGTTAAATATTCGGGAGATTTGGACGACACGATCAACCAACTGACCCAAATAGCCATAGCCGCTTGCCCTGAAGAAACCTTAGCTCAAAGGATGAAAATAGTATTCAAGGCATTAGTGAGAATTCTGCCTGAACCAGTGGCGGATCATTTTTCCATCATTGAGCCTACCAAATATGATGATGATATGCCAGTCATAAGGCATATTATGGCTCTGAGGAAAACCAGGGAACAGGACAAGATCGCCGTCATCAGTAAAGTCACAACCCACCCGTCGACAGTACCTACAGCTGGTCCTATGGCACCAAGAGCCAGTGACAAAGCTGAGGAATGGGCCAGGATTCGCCCCACCGACTGGAAACCCTGTAATGGACAGTGTGTGTTGACATCCTTAAAAAAAGTTCATTCACGGAACTAATTAAGAGAAGGATCCGGTCACTTAGTTGGTGGGCTCAGATTCCCTGGATCAAGCTCAGACGAGTAGCGACCATAACAGAAGACGGAACTGCAGGTATTGGAAGCTGCAATGAGGAAGAAGAATGTGAAGAACCAGAACCAGTAGTGAAAACTACAGGTGATCTGGATTTTTAAGCCGCCCCCGCACACAAATAGTCGTCAGAATGGCGGGGGCTCATGAGGGAACAAATCCAGATAATCTTCCCATATACCGAAAAATCACTCTGAACGGGGTGAAAGTCGGACTTCTAATTGATACGGGAGCTTCCCGTTCATGCCTTTTTTTTTCCTTTCTTCCGGCAACACCGTAAAGCTTTAGGTCCTATTCAACCTTCTTCCATAGTTTTAGTGAGTGCCAATGATGACATAATTCCAAACTTTGGACTGACTCTTCCATTATATGTTAGCACCCCTGTCCGATACCATGGAATTGATCATTCATTTATGATTTATGACCCCAAGGAGACCAAGTACGATGGATACTTAGGTCTCGATCTGCTCACTTCACTGAGCGCCTCCATCGATTGTGGGAAGAGAACACTGACGTTCTCACCCCCCCCCCCCCCCAACAAAAAAACAAAAAAACAACTGACCCTAGAAAAATCATAAAAACCAACCCCCTCCCTACCACTCTAAATCAAATAGCCTCTACCACCCAATCAAACCTCCCTACCACTTGCCTCATCCGAGCTACCCAGAATAACCAACCCATACCAAATGCCACAGTTTTCACCTCCCCTCAAATACCCAAGGATTCAAACCCTAAAAACAAAGTGATGATCAATCAAGAGAACTTGAGTAAACCTACCACTTGTCTCCTCCAGACCACTCAAGCTGTCACATCCAAATTAGTGACACTTCTCTCCCCCCATCATGAAAGATGGGTACCCATTGTGCCCACCTTACCTGGGGAAGCCATTATGACCCCTCACCTCCAAAACCCCTTTGATAGGGACTGCCTGATCGCTCCAAGCCTCATATCAAGTCAAGTTAATTGCATAAAAATAACAAACATCTCTGATCAACCAATTACCTTACCAAAAGGGTTATCCATTGGGGAACTTGAACCTTACGAGGAAGAACTCTCTGTACCTGCAGACAAGGCCTCCCAAACTCCTTTTCCCCAACCTGATATTCCTTCCCATCTTACCCCTCACCAACAAACCGATCTGAAAAACTTAATGACCACCTACCAAGACATATTCGCTACTTCCAACCGAGACGTCGGGAAAACCAACGTACTTGACCACCCTATCCATACTGTCGGACAACCCATCAAACAACCAATCCGGAGGAAAAATCCGATACAAAGACAAGAGGAAGAGTTCCAAGTCGAAGATATGCTAGCAACTGGAGTTGTTAAACCTTCCACCAGCCCTTGGTCTTCTCCGGTAGTACTCGTCCGGAAGAAAGACGATCCACCCGTTTTTGCATTGACTATCGAAAGTTGAACGACGTCACCATCAAGGACGCTACCCCACTACCCAGGGTAGACGACTCGTTAGATTCCTTATTAGGAGCTAAATGGTTCACTACCATGGATCTGCAAGCAGGATACTGGCAAGTACCAGTTCTCCCAGAACATCAACAAAAGACCGCTTTTGCCACGAGTCAAGGGAGATTGTATGAATTTACAGTATTGCCTTTTGGCCTATGCAATGGCCCTGCCACTTTCTCTAGGTTAATGGAATTTGCCCTACAAGGATTAACCTGGGAAACGTGCCTAGCATACCTAGATGACATCATCGTGTTCGGGAAAACCTGGGCTGAACACCTCCAGAGATTAAATCAAGTTTCAGAGGATTCGAGAGGCCAACTTAAAACTCAAACCATCCAAATGCACTCTGGCCAAAAAGGAAGTTAAATTTTTAGGGCACATCGTGTCAGAGAAAGGAATTGCCCCAGACCCTGATAAACTAGATGCTATTAGCAACATAACTCCTCCAACAAATGTCAAAGGAGTACGAGCTTTCCTCGGTTTGGATTTCTATTTGTTAAGAATTTCGCCACCATTGGCAAGCCCCTTCATGATCTCACTAGAAAAGATGAACCATTTTTATGGAGAGAACAGCGTCTACAAGCATTCAACAACCTAAAAGAACTACTAGTAGCCTCTCCCCTAGTATCATTCCCAGACTACACCCAGCCTTTCCGCCTATACACGGATGTCTCACAATTCGGTATACAGTAGGTGCCATTCTAAGGCAAACTAGAGAAGGAAGAGAACACATCATTGCATGTGCCAGCCGAACACTAAATCCAGCAGAAATAAATTATTCAGTGACAAAAAGGGAATGTCTAGGCATCATTTGGGCCTTGCAACACTTCAAAGCTTACCTAGCAGGTGTCAACGTCACCATCATCACTGATCACCCCGCCCTCCAATGACTTCGGAAATCCGACACCAAAAACGCCTTGACAGTCAGATGGCGAGTTTAACTTCGAAATTGCCTATTGACCAGGAAGACTCCATACCAACGCTGACGCTTTATCAAGACTTCCAACCAACTCAGCCAGAAATACCTCTACCCAGAACATCGAAAGTCAACCAATATTAGCAATACATCATCAAGATTCCTTAAATCAAGACCAACAAGAACTGCTGAAACAATTTCAACGACAGGAGAAACCAGACTGGATGCTGAAAAGTATTTTCTCTCAACTCAACAGAAGAGGAGATAATTCAATAACACCAGACGGAAATAATTGTCATAACACCAAAGGCAGCACTCTCCACCATGCAATCCATTCATATGCACAATGGCATCCATCTAGCTCAAAGGAAGTTAACTGCTACTTTCCAACAAGTCTATTGGACTCCTTCTCCATATATAACAGCAAAAAGGGTTACAGAAGCCTGCAGAGCCTGTGCATTGGGCAAAGACAGGACCAGCACAGCCAGACCTACAGGAAAGTTAGTAGCGTCCAAGCCGTGGCAACTTCTTGCAGTAGATGTAATGAGACCAATGGAGGGAAACCAAGGCTATAAATACATCATCACTTTTGTGGACACATACTCAAAATATGTAATTGCTTGTCCAGCAAAGGAACATTCAGCCTTAGCAGTAGCTGAAGCAATGATACAACACGTCTTTCCGTACTTTGGATTACCGGAAGCCATCCATTCGGATAATGCCCCTGAATTTACCAGTCACATTTGGTCCCAACTATTTCAGATGTGTGGCTTTAAAATAAGCCACTCCTCCCCATTCTGGCCTCAAGGTAACTCCATCTGCGAAAGAAGCCACCGAACCATTGCCAACCAAATAAGAACACGACTGCAGCAAATGAACACCAAGGATTGGCCCAGCCAAGTAAAGATAGTCCAATGGGGAATAAATACCTGCCCCAGAAAAGATGGAATATCACCCCACGAACGTGTATTGGGAGTACCACCTTTGCTCCTACCTCTACTTCATCTATCTGTCCCATGTGAGCCCTCCTCCAATTTCGACCAAGCCTTAGTCCATCTAAAGAACCGCCTCCGACAACTGCAATACCTCCAACCTGACGAAACTGCCAAAGTTAGTCCCCATCGTGTCGGCGATCTTGTTATGGTTGCTCAATTACCAGTGCCGTCCAAACTCAAGCCGAGATATCAAGGTCCTTTCAAGATCCTAACTGTTCCGAATTGTTACCAGGTTACAATTAACTATTTTGGTGAGTCACGCACATACCGTAATAGATATATACGTAGGTTTCAACCCATTGATGAGAATATGATTATGCTTGCAGATCCCAAAGATAAAGACACATTGCCTGCATCGAATGACCAGAATTTAGGATCCTCAGAACCATTGACACCCCTCATTCTTCCGCCATTTCTCCTCCACCTTTGGCAAAGCCAAATCTTGTTACACCACCTCTTCACCCCATTTCTAAACCCTCTGTCAAGCCACATCCGCTGGCACTACTTGCACCCTCACACAACATTACTCCTGAAATTTCTCTTCCACCTCCTACACGAATTGTCTCTGCACCTAGTCATCTCCCTACTCAATCTAACAGAACTGTCACCAACTTAAAATCAAATCCTCCCATTTCCTCACCTGCCTTCAGCCTACCTATTTTTTCGGAATCACCCTGTCCCTTACCTACTACTCCAGCCATCGATAACATCCCCTCCTTAGAATGTCAAACTTCTCCTTCACTGTCCAAAACGTCATCAATGTTATCCCCTCACGCAAATAACCCACCTATAAGTCAAACCACTAGCCCAACTATAAATAGTCCTGAACTGTCTGCTCAGCTACGTGTACCCCTCACTAAACAACCTAAACCCTCTACCTCTTCTCCTAGAAATCAAACCACTAGCCGGACTATAAACAGTCCTGAACTTTCTACTCAGCTGCGGCTACTATGCCTCTCACTAGACCTCCTAAACCCTCTACCTCGTCTCATAAATCACCTACCCTGTCACCTATTCCTTCCCTCACTTCTATGTCTCACTATATTCCCCCTCCATCCTGTTCCAAAATTGCCCAAAATACCATTAAAGTCACCATCTTTAATGCAACCTATTTCTAATCCACCATGTCGAAGATCTGGCCGACTTGTGACACCACCGGAAAGATGGGCGCCTACCTTCAAGCCGACCTACAAAAGGCAGGCTCCCACCAAAACCACCACCTCGCCACCTCAAAGGGTCCCCGCCACACCTAGTGCGAGGTCAACTCCTCAACCTGTACCTCCAGCCATGACCAGGATACACACCTCCAACTCAACGAGCCCCTCCCACCTGGGCCTAACAACTTTACACAACCAGAAGAGAACAGTACACACCATCACCTCCTCCAGCAACCACAGCTCCTACTGACCCTGCTCCCAAGATGAAAATCAACAGCCTGGTTGTGTCCTCCGACGACACCAACACTGTCATAAAGTCTCCTGCCCATCTACTCTATGTAGCCAAGCACTCAAAAATCCCTCTTCAGTTAACCTTGGCCATAGACACCACCAGCCCTGCCGACATCCCTTCAACCATCTGGGGTCTCATGCGCCAACACCTGACACCCTCTCTCACTACCCGCACCTTCAAAACAAACTTATAATTTAAGATCTCGAGGTCGAGATTTTGTTTTGGACGAGGGTGGTGAAATAACAGGGTTGAGCAGCCCCCCCCCCCCCCCCCCCCCCGACCAACTCCCGAATAGCAGCCATCCAGGACAACAGGAGAAATAGGAGAAGATAACAACAGGAGAAAATCAGAAAACACAAGACCCGACTAGCTTCGCAGGCTTTAATTCCTGCCGGGATAAGCCAGTCTACCCCTTTCCCGGATCTGCCCATGCTCTAAATTCCGGGGAAATAGGTCAGTCTGCCCGAGAAAGGAGTTAGAGCCCTGGCCACTCACAGGGGCCGTGCGGCCAGCTCCTCCAATGGCAGAGGCCGGAACCTCTGCCCGAGGCATATCATTGGGTCCAGCCCGACTTGCAGTACAGTGAAGAAATATTTATGCAAGTTGAACACCAAGAACCTTCCCCATATCGGTACAAGTGGGAATCTCAGTACGCCCCTTATAGTACCCCCCCCCCCCCCCCCCCCGGGAAGACTGGCAATAATGCAGAAGTAACCAGGAAGAAACCTATGGCCTGCAGATTGTCCAATACCTTGTTTTACTCCAAACACTGGCCTTCGTCTCCCCCCTCTTCTTATTACCCCTCCCCTAGTTTATACCCAAGTAAGTTTTATTGTGAACATTACGTAAATGGATTAAATATATTAATAATACCGTTACCTTTATAGTCCGAGTTTAAGAGCTCAATTTATATTAATAATACCGTTACCTTTATAGCCCGAGTTTAAGAGCTCAATTTATATTATTTATTTTATCATATTTTCCGTATCTTTTTTTCAACATAGGAAAGTCATCACCCTTTCTTAATGTTTAAGATTACGACCCTCAAACACTCTGCAGCTATTGCATTAATATGATAACTAATATTTACAATATTGGATGGCTAAGAAAACAATATGTGTATTGCTAATATATTGTTTTACATTATATTATTTACTTAATTGTACACGGTTATAATTTGAATAATAATTACTACCCAATATTTAGAACCTTGAATCTTTATAAGCATACATTGAAGCATGTGAGAAGAATTGTTATTTCGTATATAAAGTTTTACGTAACTTACTGTACCTGCATGAATGTTGAGCAGTGATATAAACTGAACATAGTAATACTGTAAGCAATGCATTTATATCAAGTAACAAATAATTAAGTTAGTAAAGAATCATCTCAAGTGTTTTTCACTGAACATCCAACACATAATTAAATGAAGAAAATTCCCTATAGGTAATCAACAAGTATTTTCCGTGTCTGTATGTGTATGAAGGAAACAAGAGGCAGATCTGCCTGTGTAACAAGTGAAACAATAAGCAATGACTAATAGTTAGCTAAATAGGACTTCAGAAGCTATTAACCCTTCTGGATTATTTAGCCAAAACACTGTAAGTCAAGAATAGCGTCAGGACTGGAGCCTCTTTTCGAGTACTCCAGTCCTTTGAATGACCAATGAATCCGAACCCACTTCCCATCACCACCCTCGACACACATACACACACACACACACACACGGTTTACGGTCACGGTGGCCGAGCGCGCTTAGTACTCTGTATTGGGAGCGCTAGCTCTGGTGTCGGGGGTTCAATCCCAGGCACCGGCAGGGGAAGTTCTCTCAAAAACTTTCCCTGGCCGTGAAGGCAAGATCTGGGCGAATCGTCTCGGGGGACCCACAAAGTCTCCTGCCCACGTCCTACTCCCTTGGGAGTATGTAGGCGCTCTCGTTAGCTGCCAGGATCAGTCTGTTGATCCATTAGGATAAGATCTAGGTTAAGTCTGTGTATTTTCAGCCCCATTGGCTGCCGGCTTGAAATAAACCGATTATTATTATTATTATTATTATTACACACACACAAAGTCCTTTATTCGCTCAAGGACTGGAAACTTCAACCTCGAGGTTCTGGTCTGCAATTATTTTCTGACTTATACGGCTTAATAATCCAAAAGGGTTGATAGCCAATAAGCCATATTTATTAGTGGCCCCTCCATCATTGACGATATGCCTTAAACAGTAATCCAGTAATCGCACTCTTTGAACCCCCAAGTCAGCTGTTCAAATCAAGTTGAACCAGAGCTGGGCACCACAAACAAAAAATCTAGTCCACAAACTCAAATTTGCAAACCCAGAACATAACTTCCACAAACACAAATCAGCAAACCTCTTGAAATTTCCGGTTCCCAAATGCAAATCAGCAAATGCAAACCTGTTTTTATTTGTTTTATTTAAACTACAGAATCAAGGGTAAATCAATGGGTTGAGTTTATTAAATCCCACGGCCAGGTGTTGGGTAAATTGTTTTGTTACCGGCCGACTGCCGTGGGATACAAATTCTACAATATTGGTTGAGGGGGGCTTTGCCCCCTCATCCCCAATGACTTATTGTCATCATCATATACAGTATATTATCAGCAGGGGCAAATAGTAGCAATACAAAAACAGTCAAATTCGAAACGTATGTAACTGTGAGCGTGCGACTATGTAAACAAAGCGGATGGTATGGTATGCCCCTAACACAACTCTTACCTAAAGTTTAATTGGCCTACAGTTTATTTTAGTCTAGGTTAATGGAGAGCCCCCAAAACTTTTGTCCCACATTTGTATGAGGAACTTACCCCGTTTAGTTAGGTTTGGTTATCAACAAAAATATATATATAATAGATAGGCCTATAGATAGGCCAGTTCGTTTGTCCGGCATAGGCAATTAAACGTTGGGGCGACTTATTTTCGGGGAGTCCTTCAGTAATAATCAGTATTCGCAAATTTGCACCATTCGGGATCGAGGAGGTACGCCAGATCACAGAGGTGCAAGGAGGTGATTAATTCGTGGCCACCCCTTTGGGAATGGCAATATAAATAGAATAGATAGGTCTACTTTAGATAGATTAAGTAATTTAATAGAAAGTAGAGTAGCCTAGGCCTATATTCATTATGATGCTCAGAATATAGCTTCAGATCAGAATAAAATAAAATTGTATTGTACATTTATGATTCTTTCAAAATCAACACTAGCCTATTTGACACTAATAAAATGAGTTAGTGATTAGGCCTAGGCCTATATGCAATATTTAGCCTACATGCTTTGAGGCATTTTGATGGGATTAGGGTAACCTAATAAACTTAGTTTAGGTTAAGAAAACATTAATATAAATCAAATTAACTAACTAGGCCTAGCCTAACTGAAGTGAAGCGCCGCTATAGCCTAGACTATTTCGCAAGTGAGACCCTGAAATAACGCACTAATAGCCTAAATATCGCACTAAATAGAAGTATCAATTCAAATGGAAATAAATAAATCGAGACAGTAGGTTATAATTACTCACTCATACGATTGAAATCGAGACCGTAGGCCTAGGCTAGGCTATGGAAATTTGTTAACTTGGCCACGAATATTAGGCCTAGCCTAGGCTTATAGCCTAACCGCTTCATTTTATTTATATTCGTTTATAAAAGGTAAGACTAATGTAATATTCACTTCAAATACACCATAAGCTTTTCAAATAGCCTATCTAATCATAAATAAAGACGACGCCTATCATGTGATGACGAACACGTGACGTGTGATAACCAATAACAATTACAATAGGCTATCCTAATTAAAGGGTTTTCGCATATTTCATCTAATATTCTTCTTTATCGTAACTCAGCTCTCTACATCTCAGTATTAATTATAGTTTGACAATATCCATATCCAAAGATAAATAATCTAGACTATTGATAATTAAAATATATTTGCTCAAGAGTGAATCCGATTATGATTTGTGAGTTACGCAGTCGATCGATCGAATCTCTCCAGGTCTTCAAATATTTGTGTTTACATTTAAGAAATGTTTATTAAGTAATCTGTATTATCATGTCTTCCTTAGCATTTTCACACATCAAATCACATACGAAAAATCACGAAATATAGAAGGTGCACTAGATTCCCGCATAACAAGAAGTAATTGGCTTGGTTTTTGGCGGGCGCTGGAAGTGTAGGGGCCGCGGGTCTGTGTTTAACACTTTATTGGCGGCCTATAGTCATCCTCCTATGAAATGAGCTACAAGGTGGTGTCCCTCGCCCTGTGCGGTGTTGTCAAATATTCAAAGCTTTAACAACAAATGTTAGTTTTTCAGGCTATTAACAAATTAATTTTAGCTTTTATGACTATATATATTATATTACAATTTATAAAGGTTATGTGGTGTTAAGAAACATATCATTTTAAGGATATATAGAAGGAATTTATACAACATATGGCACGCTATTTACATGTTGCCATTTTTCTGGGGACAGCTATAAATAGATCGAAGGAGTGGTATGATATGCGACGTTGCCAAGTAATGTCAGTGCAGTTCTGTTGGCTACGCACGCACTCACACACACCCCTACAGATACACACACAAACACACACATACATACACAATCTCCAAAATGCAATATAGCACAATGTAATCCCATCAAAAGAGAGAGAGCGAGAGAGCTGGATACGAGTAATGGCAATGCTTTAAGGGGTCTCAAACAATGACAACAACATCACCCAGGTAAGACGGTCACTAACCCTCATTCCCCGTTTTCTAATAGGTTTGTTTTGGTAAAAATGTGGCACCACCGCACAGGGCGACCTTGACCTCCTTGGAGCTCATTTCAGTTGAGGTTGACTATAGGCGGTCTATTTGACCGTACCGCACAGCATTTTTTATTTTACCCTAAATAAGGTTGTTTACGTGATCATTTTCATGCCAAAATAAGACCCAGAGTGTAAAACAAGTATCTATTCCTGAAAGGGCGTAAACAGAGCTTTCCAATGACACCCGAATCATCCTTGTACGACCACTGATTCTCTTGCAACGATCGTGCAACACAAGTGCAAAAACCCTGAAATAAGGTAATTTCCTTACATAATTCCCTGTGTAGCGTGTGAGAAAGGGGAGAGGAAAGTAGAATACAGTTCAGTATGTCCACCGCGGTGTTGGGGAGCGGTCATAGGGTTGCTACGCTCGTCCCACCGTTCAGCTCTCTCTCTCAGCAACATTACGTGCTGAAAATGGCAGCGACAAATGTCGTGCACCGCCACATTGTCCAAATTTATTTCACTCGACATAGGTCACGCGCCACCAGTTAAGGGTTAACACAGGTGGTGGGAACCAAATTTTGCGGACTCGAGGTAGGCAACATGGAGGTACTTTCCAGAGCTACAAACCCGCAAATAGGCAGCCATTTTGGCGCCAACGCTAATGCGCCACCAAAATGACACTTCCGCCATGGCGAAATTGGCTATTTGCGAAAGTGTTGGCGAAAGTGCCCAGCTCTGAAATCAACCGCCCTGGGGTGCTAAAGACCAAACATCGTAAGCTATACTCATAATCACTTAATGGATCGTCCTTATTGATGCGGAACCTCACTACGAAATAACGTAAATAAAAAATAATAAAAAAAAAAAAAAAACACAAAAATAGAACTAATAATCTGCTATGCTTCCCATAGTGTGGATGTTGATAGCGTGGGTTTTTCCCAAGACGCTGGCACTTCATTTGGTCTTCTCACTCAGGGCTCGTTGCTGTCGGACGTGCGGTTTTGGACCTCTCTTCATTCTTCGTTCTACGGTCTGAGATATTGAGTCTTTTGCTCATTTGTATTATTTGAGATGTTTTAGAATAGGTTTAGATTAGATAGGTCGGGCGTTTCGATTGGCACGACCCCCAGGAGTGTGTAAGGGTGCTTAGGTTTGGCGTCCCCTCGGTTCCCCTATGGACGAGGCCGCCATTGTTTTATTGTTATTATTGCTCTATTTTTAGCCTAGCTAGTGTTGTGTGAGGCTTTTTACTACAGAGCAACGCTTTTCGGCTACCTTTCTGGTGGGTTAAGCGTGTTTTCCTCATCGGCAGATTCTATAGTTTAAGGGTGGCTTCACTTAGTGGAGAGCCTTCTGTAGTTTACTGCGTCGTCTTTTTCCCCACGCGCCTGTCGTCGAGATGGTGGTGATGGCTGGCTGTTCTTCCTGGAGGTAAGAGTGTCGCTGAGTCGTTGTGCTTCTTGCCTTAGGCCTCGTAGCCAGCCTCTGTGTAGGGGTTTTATTTTATGGCTAGGATGTTACGTTATTATTGTTATTATAATAATTTCAGCCATAAGATGTGACCTTCTCATTCATGACGAATATTGTCACTGAAGTGAAGGTGTCAGGAGACGTCCTGACTTATGTATATGTACAGTAGCCCAACTAAGTTTTGCGACAAAATATTAGGTATCTGGCACCTGTCTAGTTTGCACTCCCGTCCCAAGCCTGTGTGGTCGTGTCTAGCAGAAACCGTGCAGGTGTCTAGGCAGGCGCCACCACCTGAGCCATCACAGCCAGGGCACACAGACACAGTATTCGCACACGATGGACGTTACATAATATTATGACAATATTGCTATCATTATTTGTTTGTATAATAATAGAAGGTTCTCTCTCTCTCTCTCTTTTCTTTCTCACTCTCTCTCTCTCTCTTAGAGGTTAATGCCAATCGATTTTTACGCTACACTCTTTGTAGATTAATTAGCGCACACACACACACACACACAGAAACAGAAGGCAACGTTCAGTGTCATAAACCCACATTCTACACTGAATTCCTTGATAAGGAAAGGAGGTGCAAATAATTGTGTTCTTTTATCTAATTAGCACTCTTTAGATAATACAATATGTTCTAATCTGCATCATTTTGCAGTGATGGGTTATATGAGTTGTTTTATTTGCAACATCTGTATCAGTCAATATTATTAATGATAAGATCGTGTATTAACACCTTATTGGCGGGCTAGGCGGTCTATTTGACAGCGCACAGCGTTTTTTTTAACCCTAAATAGGGTTGTTTCCGTACTCATTTTCATGCCTAAATAAGACCCAGAGCGTAAAACAAGTATCTATCCCTGAAAGGGAGTAAACAGAGCTTTCTAATGACACCCGAACCATCCTTGTACGACCACTGGTTCTCTTACAACGATCGTGCAACACGAGTGCAAAACCCCTGAAATAAGGTAATTTCCTGACATAATTCCCTGTGTGGCGAGGTAGGGAGGGTGGAGGAAAGTAGAATACAGTTCAGTATGTCCACGGTGGTTGTGGGGAGCGGTCATAAGGTTACTACGCTCGTCCTACCGCTCAGCTCTCTCTCTCAGCAACATTACGTGGTGAAAATGGCACTCGACAGCTGTCGTGCACCGCCACTTAGTCCAAATTTATTTCACTCGACATATGTTGCGCGCCGCCAATAAGGGGTTAATATACAGCTAAAGTTCTTACTGTTTCTATGAGATACTATTAAAATATATATAATTATCGTTACCGTATCATGATTTTAGAATCTAAACTCCGATGAAATTCTGTCTTCTATGGAAATATGTGGGATTATAACTAAACATTACTTAGTTTATATAATTTAAGTTCTATAATACAGAATCTTATACACACACACACATACACAGTGGTCCGTAGCGTATTGGTTATCGCACTTGATTCACAGCCAAAAGAACACAGGTTCTAGTCCTGGGCGGGAAGGAAACATTTGAGAAAGTCTTCTTGCACAATGTGCCTCTCTTGACCTAGCAGTATAAATGGGCCCCTGGAATAAGAGGCCACTTATGACGTATTGTTTAGGGTTGGCGGTCTGTTACTAGCTGGAAGGGTACCGTACAGGTCAACCAAACCCTCAAAAGCAGATACTGGCAATTGGCTGATTACTGATTACATGCATATATACAGCCACTCCAACCATTCATTAGCACTTCACGCAATATATTCCCAGGTCGAACTTTTTTCGGTAAAACAAATATAAAAACATGAAGCTGTAATTATTGTAAACTGAGGTGATGAGAAAATCCCCAATACTCTCTTACCCACATCACACCTAGTCATCCATTCAGCAGGTCATGGCTCATTAGGCTGCTAAGGTTGCTGAACGTGGTAATATGGCTGGGATGAGCGAGAGTGGGATGTCGGAACGTTTACCGGTGGCAAAAAAAGGTGGGAAGAAGGGCAACTGACAGACCGACATAGAAGTAAAGCTAAACGAAAAACCACGTCATAACAGAACCAACAAATTAAACAGTATATGTATAACTATCCATTATCCAACGCCGAGGAAGCTAAGCAACATTTGCAACTTCAAGTTTCTACGGAAACTATACGCAAGAGATTGAAGGAGATGGGATATAAACATAGATCACCAGCTGTCAACCAAAGCTAATCGAGAGGCACAAACAGTCGAGGTTTGATTTCGCTCGACTATTTGTTGACCAGGGCATTGACTATTGGGCACGAGTTGTTTTGATAATGTTAGAGAGGTTCCATTATAGTACCAGGAAGATTAAAATCGTATCACTTAGCCGAGTTGGCGGGGTTCTTCAAATAAGAACACAGGTTGCTTCCCTTATATCCGCTCATGGCCGAGTGGTTACGGTGCCCAACTCTCCCAAACAACATACCTGGAGTGAGTGGGTTCGAATCCTGGTCAGAATACCTCTCTCCCAACCAAGAGTTGTTTTCGCAGACAAGAAAACTTTCAGCCTCATTAAACGGCGACCTCGATTTTGGCCGCTAAATGACCTCCGATTTTAGATCTGACCTCATCCGTATCCCCATTTTTGGGGCCTGCGAACAACTTTCGTTCCATACACCTTTTCGATCAGAAGCCTCCTTCTGCCCCAAACGGCCATTTGTTTAATTTTTTTTCATTTTTTGTTTTCAATATCGGCCTCGAAACGACCTCCGATCGTGGCCTCGCCCCCTCTATGACCTGGCCCAGGTCAATTTACACCCACATGCAAAGTTTCAGCTCCCCAGGTCCAAAACTATCGTGGCCTCGCCCCCTCTATGACCTGACCCAGGTCAATTTACACCCACATGCAAAGTTTCAGCTCCCCAGGTCCAAAACTGTGGCGGCCGCCTATTAAGTACGCACAGACAGACAAACAGACAGACACACGAACTGATTTAATAATATAGATATACTGTATACAGTATTACATTAAATGAAGCAAGCTTTATCTACCTATTTATCTTTGCTATATTCATTATATATTTTAGTCTGCAGTTTTACTGTTATAGCAAACTGGGTCGACCGTGATAATATTTACACACTACACTATATATATTTGAAGTACAGTTCCTTGATTTTGTAAAATAAATACTACCATATATTTTTAGACATAATTGTATGCAACTGACAGCAGCCCCTTCTCTGTATCATCCTACTTTCTCTATCCTACTTTCAAACCCAAAGGCAGATGCAGCAAACTCACAGGCTCTCATGTTCCCGATTTTGACTCCTCTGAATTCTCCACTTTATGGCTCAAGTTATCCGTCATTCTCATACTAAATACTTGTGTTTTGTCTATCTTTCCCTTAACTCTACTGACTTTCCCAAATTCTTTGAGTATCTAAACTCTGAACTGGAACACATCCTAGCATCTCTCCTTTCTCAGAAATCACCATCTTAGGAGATTTTAACCCTCACCACCACCAATTGCTCTCCTCTCATTCCACTGACTAACCTTTCTTCTTCTTATACTGTCGATCTTTTCCCTCATTTGGGCTCCTCTTACCTATCTCTCTTACCTGTCCTACCTCTCCAGTACGGCCATCCGATTGAGCCGAACTAGCCAGCCGGCGGCATTTGTAGCACTTTGGCACTGCCGACTGGGAGGCTCTCGGTAGTACTTCTTTGATTTCCCATGGAATTACTTTTCCTTCCGTTGCCAAGGACCCTCGGAGAGTGCTGAGCTCATTACCGAGGTAATCCTTTCAGGCATGGAGGCATACATTCAATTTTCTTTCCCTCAGACTAATGTAAAAAAAACTTGGTTTACTCACGCTTGTTCAACTTCTGTCCGCAATAAGGATGAAGCATTTAAACAGTACCGACACCTTCAAACTCAAGAATCTTATTTTCTTATGTTTCTGCCCAGAATCAAGCCAAATCTGTTCTTTGACTCACCAAACACTCTTTCATCGATTCTATATTAAATGCACTGAACTATCCAATATCTAATGATAATGTCGGACAGGCTAGGAGAGAGGTATCTTAACCAGGATTCGACCCCACTCACTCCAGGTATATTTGGAAGGGCTGGGCACCATAAGCACTCAGCCATATGCTCATGGCTGAGTGGTTATGGTGCCCAGCTCTTCCAAATATACCTGCAGTGAGTGGGTTCGAATCTTGGTCAGGTTACCTCTCTTTGAACTATCCAACTCTAAGCTCTTCCCAAGCTTTCTGGTATCTAGCCAAAAACCTCTCCACCAATTGTTCTTCTTCGTTTTTCCCTCCCCTTTTCCATTCTGACGGCACTACCCTCACTTCTTCTTCTGACAAAGCTCTTCCCAAGCTTTCTGGTATCGCCAAAAACCTTTCCACCAATTGTTCTTCTTCGTCTTTCCCTCCCCTTTTCCACTCTGACGGCACTACTGTCACTTCTTCCTCTGACAAAGCTCTTCCCAAGCTTTCTGGTATCTAGCCAAAAACCTCTCCACCAATTGTTCTTCTTCGTCTTTCCCTCCCCTTTTCCACTCTGACGGCACTACCACCACTTCTTCCTCTGACAAAGCTAAACTCTTCACCCAAACTTTCGCTAAAAACTCCACCTTGGATGATTCCGGTGTTATTCCTCCCCTTCTAACCCCCTCTCTCCTACTTTTTTTTTCTCTATATTCCAACTACTCCCTCTCGGGCATAGGCTGATAGCCTCTACACTTTACCGCTGAACACGGTGAGGCCCGTGAGGTCTTGTTCCAGTCTAGGGAGTGAGACATGCGAAGCACCCCGGCTCGAAGCAATCCTATCTCTGAAGCCGCCTCGTCTCCGCGCTTCACAGTCTCATCCCCCACACTCGGATCCTCACTCTCAGAACGCCACCTATTGAGCAATTAACTCACTAGGCATTGCCCCCCTGTAGCATATTTTTGGATATGGGAATATTCATACAATGCTATTTAATCAGGGAACAACGAGGGTGTTTTTTTGGCATTTCGGTGTGCTGTGGTAATGCACTGAAACTAGGTACAGCACAAATTCCATCCCAATAATATCTTCCCATTGACATATTGGGATTCGAACCCGGGTCCATTGGATTACCAGTCCAGTGGCAAGACCACTCCGCCACACCTCCCCTTATACCTAATATCCTAATCTCTTTTAAATGTGTGCTCTCTACCCTCTCTGGGCTTCATACTAAGAAGGCTTGATGGTGTTCCTCCTGTTGTACTAAAAAAAACTTTGCTTCCGTGCTGACTCCCTGCCTAGGCAAACTCTTTCGTCTCTGTCTCTCCTCTAATGTCTTTCCCTTTTGCTGGAAGTTTGCTCTCATTCAACCTATCCCAAAGAAGGGATGATCACTCTCAACCCTCCAACTATCGTCCAATTGCTCTCATTTCTTGTATCTCCAAAGTTTTTGGAAACTATTCTTACTTCGAAATGTCTTAAGCATCTCTCTGCCCATATAATCTACTTTCAGATCACCAGCAACACGACCCAAATTCAAAACCGCCAGGGATAACGACCGAGACCGAGGACAGCCATGAATGTAAATGTAGATCCGACCAGAACCAAAAATTTGATGAAAAAACGTTCTGTGAGTTCTAAAACCGCAACTTTAAAGGTTTTCTATGCAAACGCTCGTAGCATACGCAATAAATTTTCCGATTTAGAGGAACTAGTGTTTACAGAAAATTATGATGTGATTGGCATAACAGAATCTTGGCTCAATACAGAAGATAGAGACTTTCTAGCAGAGTATTCACTTCCCGGTTATGTAATGTTTGAGAACAGCCGAATAAATAAAAATGGAGGTGGCGTTTTATTTTATATCAAAGAAAGTCTTAACCCGACCCTCGTGTCAAAACCTCAAATTGTGAACGTCGACACATCTTTTGTGCTAATAAAGAATAATAAAGGTACAAAAATAATACTTGCGTTAATATACAGACCTCCAGCTCAACCAGTGCAAACTGACCGAGAAATTTACGAACAAATTGCAGATGTAAGTAACTCACAAGATACCGTAATTTTTGGCGACTTTAATTTACCTGTGACCAAGTGGGGCGATACTCTTACTTCACACTCCGGACATGACTTGTATACGAACTTGCAAGAGAGTTCGCTTTATCAATTTGTTCGAACGCCAACCCGTGGTAATAACGTTCTTGACATTGTACTTGCAACAAAAGAAGAATTGATAGAGAATTTGAATGTTGGTGATGAATTCAGTAACAGCGACCATCGTACGATAAGTTTCACTTTAAAGTTTACTAGTAACGAACCAAATAGTAGCATCGAAAAAGTCCCTAATTTCAAGAAAGCAAACTTCCATAAACTTAGAGCTATGTTTAAAGAAACTGACTGGAGCTTTTTAATTAACAATAACGACATAAATACATCTTGGAAGTTATTCTAAACCACTTCCCTAAAAGCAGTGCAAGACTGCATACCATCGAAAATACGGCGTCCAGGCCATAATAATAAGCCCAAATGGTGGAATAAAGATATTTCAAACTGCCTGCTTGCTAAAAAATTTGCTAATGATAGATTAAAATCCTCACAAAATGACGAAGAACGGGTGAAATTTGTAGAGCTACGACGCAAAGCCAAAAAGTTAATTAAGCAGAGTAAAAAGACCTTAGAGTTACATATTGCGAATCAAAGTAAAACAAACCCGAAAGAATTCTATAGTTATATCAGAAAGAAAAAAGTAGTTACTTCAACTGTTGGACCGTTAGTCGATGAAAATGGAGAATACACCAAAGACGAAGTACAAATGAGTAATGCCCTCAATACCTTCTTTGCATCAGTTTTTACAACAGAAGACCTCAGTGATATCCCTACACCATTGCCGATTCAGATTGATAATTCAGATTTTCTAAGCAATATCACCGTTACAGAGAGAGAAGTATTGAATTGTTTACATAAACTCAAGGTAAATAAAACGCCAGGACCTGATACAATCTCGCCTAGAGTTCTAAAGGAAGCTAAGGAACCAAACCACTGACATTACTATTCAATAAATCCTTGCAGTCTGGAACTATACCTGATCAGTGGAAGCTAGCCAACGTAACACCGATATTCAAAAAAGGCAGCAAATCCCTACCCAGTAACTATCGTCCAATTAGCTTAACCTCAGTTGTTTGTAAAATGCTAGAAACGGTCATACGAGACAGACTCGTAAATCACTTAGAGGAAAATAACATACTTGAAGATACTCAACACAGCTTTCGTAAAAAACGTTCCTGTTTAACAAACCTCTTAGACTTCTTCCACGATATCCTCAACCTCTATGATGAGAGTAAAGCTGTAGATATTATATACCTTGATTTTCAAAAGGCCTTTGACAAAGTTCCCCACAAACGTTTACTGCTAAAACTAAAAGCGCATGGAATACAAGACGGTGTGTTGAAATGGATAGAAAATTGGCTCAGCAACAGAAAGCAACGGGTAGTCATAAACGGTAAGGCATCTAAATGGACCAATGTAAGTAGCGGGGTACCCCAGGGATCGGTACTAGGACCAATTCTCTTTCTAATTTACATCAACGACATAGATGAGGGTCTCACCTGTACAATCTCAAAATTTGCTGACGATACAAAAATTGCAAATAGCGTACTCTCAAAAGAACAAGTTGACGATATGCAACACAATCTAGATAAATTGTCATGTTGGGCCCAAATTTGGCAAATGAGTTTCAATGCGGATAAATGTAAAGTACTACATGTCGGATACCTAAATGAGAAAGCAAACTATTCGATGAATGGCACTCAGCTTAAGAATGTAAACAGAGAAACCGATCTGGGAGTAACAATATCGAGTAACCTAAAACCGAGTCAACAATGTTCAGAAGTTGTTAAGAAGGCAAACAAAATAATTGGCTTTATAGGCAGGTCATTTGAGCATAAATCCAAAGAAGTTATCCTAACCCTTTACAATTCCTTAGTCCGCCCTCTTCTGGAATACTGCGTTCAATCCTGGTGCCCTTATTACCAAAAAGATATAAACAAGCTAGAACGAGTTCAACGTAGAGTTACCAAAATGATACCTAGCCTAAAGAACAATCCATACGAAGAGCGTCTTAGAGAATTAAATCTATTTCCTTTAACCCAGCGCAGATTAAGAGGTGACTTAATTCAAGTGTTCAAAATCATCAAAGGCATTGACAATATGAACTGTAGTAAGTACTTCACTGTCGACCAATCTAATTACACGCGGGGAAACGGTTGCAAAATTATTGGTAAATCTTTTAACTCGCACGAATCTAAGAATTTCTTCTTCAATCGAGTTGTCAACTTGTGGAATGGGCTTCCCCGAAACATTATAGACTGCATCACCGTTGATTCATTTAAACTCCGCCTAGACAAATATCTCTCATCAAACCCGCGACTGACTGCGTTTGTAAATGAATAACTTTATTTTATTCCCCCCTCAGTTACTAACCCATCTGTCCTCTACTAACTTCCTAATCCTGCCACGGACATTAGTTCCAGGGCAGTAATTCCCTTTCCAATGTTCCCTTACCCACTCTAAACCACTATTTATTAGTGGCCCCTCCATCATTGACGAACATGCCTATTACATAAGGCATCCTCTTCAAACACTAATCCGCCGTAGTTTGAATCTACCGCGCAGAGCATTTAAAAAACTGAGGAGCCTTCATCATGAGAGCACGCGACCTCACTCATGGCTTCAGTCATTATGAATTGGGTTCTCACTACGAAAAAACTTCGTAAAAAATAAAAACAAAAACAAAATAAGAATAACTATCCAATAAGCTTTCCATCATATCGTGGATGTACTTGTGTGGATCTTTGACCAGACGCTGATTCAGGCGTCATTCTTCCTTCTCTGCTCTGCGCTCAGCCTGCCCGGACGTGTCTCCCCACGCTCCGCTGGTTCCGCATTTGCTGCGTCCCTAGTGAGTTTTTTCTCATTTGTTTACTCCGGGATGTATCGAGTAAGGTTAGGATATGCGTAGCAGGAGTGTCCTGGGCTGGTTGCCCGCAGTGCAGTGTATTTTGGGTCGTGTGTTTGGGGCATCTATTTCGGATGTACCCTCGTGGTCCTGTTGTGGACATGTGATCTTTTCACAGTTGAGTTAGCTTGTGATGCAGGCGGCTTTCATTACGCGTTTTTTATGCTGCCTTTTATCTTTCTGATGAGGTAAGCGTTGCTTACTGACGTTCCCAGCGTATTTTTCTTCACTTAGTGAAGTTTTTTCTGGGTCCCGAGTCGGTCTTCCCTTTGTCGGAAGTTTTTGCTACAGTGGTGTGTTGGCAGTGGTTCCTGTTGTTATATTTCCAGTGTTTTTGTTTATATTTCAACATTTCTTATGCCGTCTACTTAGGCCTAGCCAGCCGCTCGTAGCTTTGCCACATGTACAAGTGTTATTGTTTATTTTATAAATATGTCCTCCTGTGTCATATGTATCCGGGTTTAGTTGTGTATTGGCTAATTCCACGGACTATGTATGTTTCCTGGATTAGTTGTGTATTGGCTAATTCCACGGATTATTGTGTGGGCCCTAGGCTAGTCGTGCTTGGCTTTCTCTCGGGTCCTCTGTGCGTTCAGATGGTTTCTGAACGGGGTGGGTTACTTTCCGGCGGGTTTTTCTCGGTTACACCATGAAAAATCCCGGCCGAGAGCCGTGTTGGGCCACGCGTGGTTTCAACACTGGCTTGTGTCCCCGGCGATGAGGTGTCTGTGGCTCTCCAGGACTGCGTCTCTGTGTTGGTGCCTGTTTCAGGCTCCCTAAGATTCCCAGCGGATTGGCTGTACCCATCTAACATTGTTCATGCAGACAGATGTTATGACGTTTTTCTACCCGGTTTTACAAACCAGAGGAAAAACCTAGCCGTTGTTGAGGGCTTTCCTCCCCGGCGATCTTTTACAAAGAAGTGGGGACAGGAACTTATGGGGTTAACGTTTTTTACATCTCACCCGGCGGGTGCACCTTGGTAGGGTGGCATGACGACTTGGTCATTCAGTTAGTTAACCGATCCATTTTAGTGATACTTTATGTATCGCCGCCTTCACACTTACGGCGATCGAAGGTTCAATTAGGGTTAACATTTTTTTCACAAATTTTTCACACCCGGCGGGTGCTCCTGGGAGGAGGAAATAAGGAATTTACAATTCAATTTCGTTAACCAGTTAATTGAGAGATACGTTATTGTATCGCCGCCTTCAAACTTACGGCGATCTTTTGTGACAATTCGTTAGAAATCAGATCTCGTATCAGCCTGCCCTGTGTTATTCTGCTAAATAATTCAGGTGCCGGCGTCTTTGTGGGGGGGTTGTTTTCCAAAATTGAATCTTGAAACAGTCACCACCGGAAAGACTATAAACGCCATTCTGGTCCTTTATATTATGTCAGAGGGTATTCTTAACTTTCTTAAGACATGTTTAGATATTCTGAAATCTTTATAGAGTCCCGCCGCATAGCGAGCTGCGATCGTTATGACATTACGTCTCGTTACCCGGCAGGTTATTAACACGTGTGTGCGAACATGTTGGGTTAACCTTATGAGCATTAATTCCTGGAAATTTTCTTTTTTCCAGAGCTGGGCTCCGGCGGACCAATACAGACCCTGCAGTAGTTTTCCCCACCAGTCTCTGTCATGGCTACCTTTGCCCCAGTTTTTGATTTATGCATTACCCCTACCTGTGCCGGAATCCCTATTTTTGCGCACACTCTTTGCATCAAGTGTGTTAAATGTCTAGACCGTTCAAGGGGTCTGTGGGTGATGCACAACTGTTCCTTTTACTCCCAATTGAGTGTCAAGGTCCTCCGCCACAATGATAAGACTGCAGCGGTCGCCTTACGAGAGGTTAGGCAACAGATGTCAGCGTATACTACGATTGTAGCTCATAAGTCACTTCAATGTGACAACGTCCCTCTTTGGGATAGGCTTCTTTTCGAGCACCCTCCCCCTAAACTTTCCTCTCGAGTAACTAGTCGTAAGCCGGCGGAGACTGGTCAGGGTTCTGTGTCTTCTGCTGCTACTACGAAACGTCAAAGAGAGCCTACACCCCCGGCGGCAGCTTCCTCGTCTCGGGAGAGATCTCGGTCTAGGTCACCTCTCAGACACCAGCCACCTAGTCTTGCCTCTTCACCATCGAGTAAGAAGAGTAAGACGGAAAGTTCCACCAGTGGTCACGGCGATAAATCCTCCAAATCGAAGAGTAGTTCACGGTCACACCGCAGCCATAAATCTTCCAAAAAGGATTCCCATGATAGAAAGGCCTCCCGACATTCGCCAGTTTCTAGTGCTTCTCATCGTACCTCTACCCCAGACAGAGTTTGTGTTCGGTCTCAAGGGTCCAGTATAGTGCCTGTACCTAAAGATGATGTACCCATTAACATTTTAACCCTGGAATTGGAGAGTTCAGGGGGCTCAGTGATTGAGAGTGTTTCAGACTCCCAAGGGAGTGTAGGCCAAGGCCTCGGTGTTTGGCGATATTCTCGGCCAGGGTCTGGCCACCCACTTCTGGCTCAAACTATTCACACAGTGGCTGACGTCCACCAGGACGCGGCGATCCCATCCTCTATTCCTGACTTATCTTGGCAACAAGGTACCCCAGCTTCGGCGGGATCTTCTCAGAAGGAACAGGATGATAAAGACGAAGTTTCAATGATATCGGATATGGAAGGGCAAGAGTCAGGTTCAGGCTTAGATGCCGCGCAGGATATTAATGATTCACCAGTGAGTACATCATCAAGTCAATTTGTCACTGCACAGGAAATTGATGGGCTACTTAGTAATGCTTTATCTAAATTTTTTGGCCAACAACAGGAAACTCCCACAGTGGACTTGGGAGCTCCCACGACAAGCTCTATGGTACGGCCTCTGATGACTTCTATTGCTTTGACTCAGATCCCTCACCCTCCCCCTCTGTCACCATCAGTGGTTACTAGGCCTGCTACGGCGGCATTGACCACTTCAAATGTAAGAGTTATAACAGATGTCAATCCGCCCCCTCTCGACAAAGCGCCTCTCTGAAAGGTAGCTATGCCCTTGCTTTACGGACCAGACGAGTCATGGGTCCTTTTGACCCCCACTAAACCAGAGATCGCCCAACCTACCTTGTCAGGGGAACTCCCGGTACCGCGTGAGTGGGTCATCCAGGGCAATAAATCTAAGAAATTAAGGGCCTTGGATACTTTGGGAAATGTACTAGATGTCAATATAAAGGCTATACCTAGTTATTATCACCAGGACTATTTTGTTTATGCTTCTAAGCCGGCTTTACCCCCTGCCTCAGCTTCAAAATTGTTTTCAGACTGGTCTAAGCTTGATGGGTTTAATGACATTAAGACTCTGTCAGCTCTCACTCCAGAACTTGATTTGCAAACCGTCACAGACGCAGCAGCTAATCCAGTCTTGAAGGTGGGGCAGTTGGGTCCAGGACCTTGGGTGGAATGGGAGACAGAGGCTCAAAACTTTGCGACCACATTTACTTCCAAAACTTCCCACCAGATCCCTCAAGATACTCATTCTTGGTTCTCCATGCCAGTGTGTTCTGCCGGCGGAGTCCCTTCAGCTTTGTTTGCTTTCTTAGCTGCCCCTAAAATTAATCTTTGTGAGCTAAAAGACCCTTTCACTACCCCTACCCCAACTCACCTAGACCGAGAATTTAGGCTAAGGGGGAAAGCTTTTCGCCTGTTCTCTCAATACATAGTGTCTCAACAGGTAGCAAAGTCTTTGCTCCGGTCCACTCAGGCAATCGTAGACGCGGATGCCAGACGATCGGTTGAATTATCCCGGCGACTGCTTCTTCAGTCGTCGATCCAATCTTTGGGTGACATCCGCACCGCCGTGCTTGAGGCGGTACGAGCGAGACAAGACCTCAGAATGTCCTTAGTCCGAAAACTGCCTGATCGCATTGCGAATCAGGTGGTCATGTCACCAGTGCTCACTCCCTCTTTAATGTCCCCTGATGTGTGGCGAACGGTGTTTAATATGGCGCAGGCCTTTAAACACAGTCCCACCCCTTCTAAGAAATCTGCCTTTAACTTCCCTAAACCCAGGCCAGTCGCTAAGGCTCAGCCGGGGGGATCTAAGCCCTTTCTTCCACCTAAGTCCTCCTCCTCCCCTCAAGGTCAGTACAGGCATAGACAGAGTAGGTTTTCAGGTCAGAGAGGACGCGGCCATAATAAGCCAGGTCAGGGCCCGTCTTCGGCCAACGCCAGCCAGCCGGCGAAGCGTCCACCACCACCAACTCCACCACCATCAAAAAACTAAAGTCTCTCTGACTCCCGGTGCCAGTCTTAAGGCCGGCGGATCCGAGGGTAGTACAGCCGGCGAACCCTTGTCTGCTAACTGGGTCGTTCAGAACGTGTCACCAAGCATGGCCGTTAAACACTTGGGCATGGATGGTGGCACGCAAGGGCATCACTTGGCAGTGGCTCCGGCGACCTCGCTTACGTCAGCCGACAACGGCGAATTTTGTTTTCTTTAGAGGTGGAGTCACTGGTCCAGGAAATGATTGCCAAGAAGGTCATCATCCCGGTCCCCCCAAATTACCCTGTATTCACGTCCAAGCTATTTTTGGTTCCCAAAAGGGACAGTGTTCAGATGAGACCGGTCGTAGACCTGTCTTATCTGAACCTTCACATTCACAACGAGTCATTCCGAATGTTAACAGTACACCAAATCAGGCTAACACTTCCGCCGGGAGGTTGGATGTGTTCCCTAGACCTGACAGACGCCTATTGGCATGTATCGGTCAACAAAAGATTTCAAAGGTTTCTGGCCTTACGGATCAGGCACCAAAATTTTGTTTTTCAAAGGATGCTGTTCGGTTTGAACCTAGCACCTCGATTATTCACGAAATTAGTCCGGCAAGCCCTGATGCCGTTGTTAAAGCAAGGAATCAGAGTGTTGTGGTACCTAGACGACTGGCTGGTGGTGGCAGAGACAGAGCAATTATGCATCAAACATGTCAGCATAATTTTAAATCATGTCAAAACTCTAGGGTTCAAGGTAAATCTGGTAAAGTCAAACCTTGTTCCCTCACGAGTAATTCAGTGGATAGGGCTGGTCTGGGACACGGCTGCTCTCACTCTGAGTCAGAGTGTGGACAATCGCAACAGGTTTCGCAGGAAACTGTTCATGTTTCTTCACAGTCTGACTACGACGCGGAGGGTCTGGGAGTCTCTGGTCGGCTCTCTCAACTGGATTCAACTAACTGTTATGTTGGGCCGGTTGAAAGTAAAACGTTTAATATTGGAAGGCAACAAATATTTCCCACTCTTACCGGCGGGAAAGTTATGGCCCATCCCGAAATGAATCCACACCTTACTAGCGGTCTGGGCAAAGAGGGAAACGTTGCACTCAATAATGTCATGGACCTCTCCTCCGCCAACGGTATGGGTAGACACAGATGCGTCAGGCACAATAGGTTGGGGATTTCAGTCAAATCAGGGGCACCAGGGTCAGGGGCTTTGGTCCCACTTAGAAATCTCCCACATCAATGTCAAAGAATTACTAGTCCCCTTGTATTTCCTTCCGGCTCACGGCCCTGCTTTACGGGGCAAGTCGGTGGCCTTCAGAATGGACAATCTGAACGCAGTTCACTGTATTCAGAAACAGGGGTCAACGAGGTCAAGGAAGTTGCTAAACGTGTCGGCAGAGATCTTTACTCTAGCCAACAGACTAGACATTTATCTTCACGCATCTTATCTCCCGGGCGTAGCAAACGTCTGGGCAGACGCTCTGTCCCGGAGACAGAGCACGACAGTAGAATGGGAGCTCAAGCAACCCATATTCAACCGAATGATTGCAGAGCTCTACCATCCACAAGTGGACCTGTTTGCGTCCGAGGAGACTCACAGACTCCCTCTATACCTCACCCGCCGGACGAAAACGCCGGCAGGGGGGCCGGACGCCCTAGTGACAGACTGGAACAGATGGAGCTCCATCTATCTGTTTCCGCCGCCAGACGCGTCACTAATGTGTCACGTAGTGAACAAACTACGAGATTATCGAGGCTTAGTCTCGCTAGTCGCGCCCCTGTGGCCGGCGCAGTTGTGGTACCAGCAATTAAAGACGTGGTGCCCGCACCCGGTGTCGCTCCCGGTCGGGTATTTCCACTTAGACACGATTGGCAACCTAGCGACCTCGCTGACTTTTGCATTATGGACATTCAGGAGGCCAAGTGGCTAGCACCATACGGTAGAGATGTGACCAATAAATTATTAAATCAATATACTCAGTCTACGAAACGACAGTATCAATCACATTGGCAAGCCTTTACTTCTTGGATCATTAGAACAGAACAGACTGTGCCCTCAGTAGCATTAGTTTTCAATTATCTAAATTATCTGTTTGAGCAGAAACATTTATCTGTGGTAACGTTAAAAAATCACTTAACTGCAATTAGAGTGCCCTTTTTAGACCTTACAGGTCTCTCCATACCGGTGGCGGAGGAAACAGGTTTTATGAGGGCATGTTTTAAACTCCGCCCACCTCCCCGTCAGCTCATGCCTACTTGGTCTCTGGACAAGGCATTGTCTTTACTTCACTCTCGTCTGTACCAAAATACTGCAGATTTTGCATTACTCTTAAAAAAGGCTGTATTCCTTTTGGCTTTGGCCACCGGGAACAGAGTGTCTGAGCTGGCGGCGATGAGCAACACACCTAATTGCCTTAGGTTTGGTAGACTTAATGAATGTATTCACATTGCACCTTCCCCGGGATTTGTAGCGAAGAATGAGCACAGTGCACACGTGTTTTCTGAGTTCACGGTGCCGGCGTTAAAAAGGGGAAAGGTGCATCATAATCTATGTCCAGTGCAAGCTCTAACCAAATATTTGAGAGTGGCTCCTCTAAACCCCCAAGGTGCTTTATGGGTAGCGAGTACGGGTAAACGCTTACTGAAACAGAGATTAGCTTCTCTTCTGGTCGAAGTCATTAAAGAGAGTAATCCCGGCATTGTGGGTAGGGCCCACGATTTACGCAAATGGGCAGCCTCTTTACATTTCCTGAAGAATTTTTCAGTAGAAGATATTTCGTTCACACAGTTGTGGGCGTCTAATCATACGTTTTTGACTAGATACTTGTCAGTTGCTCTAGACAAACCTTCCTTACC
This sequence comes from Lithodes maja, assembly GCA_037953745.1. Classification (NCBI taxonomy): domain Eukaryota; kingdom Metazoa; phylum Arthropoda; class Malacostraca; order Decapoda; family Lithodidae; genus Lithodes; species Lithodes maja. The sequence goes on along the minus strand of JBAKBP010013091.1, from coordinate 19,196 downwards.
ATGTATAATTGTATAGCTTTAAGGCAGAGGGTCTAGGTGGCCCTTCAGTCACTTTTGTTTACTTTCAAGGAAAAGGGGGGGGGGGGGGGGGGTGCAGTCAGTGTAACATAGGACACCCTAGACCCGGCCGGAGTGTAAGAGCTGTGATACAATTTATGGTTAATGTGATATGAAAATTTCTCTACGAGAAATTGTGCTAGTACAATGTTAGTACAAAACAACGGGGTTGTTATAGTAGTTTTGGCTGTGAAAGCAATTTAGTATTAAACAGTGGAGATCTTTTGCAAATTATCTCCACGATTATTTTGGGGTTTATTATGTGCACATGTAAACTTATAACTTGCTATTTTTGTCACCACTCGTTGAGTGGGGTGCCTTTGTAACTACAGATCTGTTCACAGAATCTTCAGAGTTACCCTTTTTTGTCAAGCAGGCTTCTTTGAAGCACGCACCTGCCTGAACCCCTTTCTTGTATATATATGGCTGCGCCGTATTTAAATATATTTTCAAAGTAAGAATACTATGTGGTTGTTTGATTATCTGCTTTTCTAGAGTAATGATATGATTACGAATGTCCCCCTCCAGTCTTAGAAATCAGGCATGTTCGTCAATGATGGAGGGGCCACTAATAAATTATAGGTTTGACTCCTGTAAGGAGATAAAGAAAACCTAATATTTAGTAGTGGCCCCGTAATCATTGACGACTGGGGCCCTCCCGACCATCCCCTTCCCATTCGTTGATGTATTAAGGATTTTGGTTTACTTGATATGTCAGTGAAGGAAGAATGACGCCTGAATCAGCGTCTGGTCAAAGATCCACACAAGTACATCCACGATATGATGGAAAGCTTATTGGATAGTTATTCTTATTTTCTTTTTCTTTTTATTTTTTACGAAGTTTTTTCGAAGTGAGAACCCAATTCATAATGACTGAAGCCATGAGTGAGGTCGCGTGCGCTCATGATGAAGGCTCCTCAGTTTTTTAAATGCTCTGCGCGGTAGATTCAAACTACGGCGGATTAGTGTTTGAAGAGGATGCCTTATGTAATAGGCATGTTCGTCAATGATTACGGGGCCACTACTAAATATTAGGTTTTCTTTATCTCCTTACAGGAGTCAAACCTATAGTTTGGACACTTGATCCTCAGTGTTTTGGAGGATAAGCAACCTAGAAGGGTCACTAGACATGTTGTTGCTTGATTTCCTTTGTACTCCTTTGTACTCCTTTGTATGGCTTCCTTAGGGGCCGCTCTACTGGTGATCTTCTTTCATATCTTATTCATATCTTACTAACTTCTGGTCATCCTCCTTTCATGATTTCGATGAAAGCTTTTCTATTGTGCTAGACATATCTATATGTCCTTTAATAGAGTCTGGCACAAATCTCTAACTTCTAAACTACCCACCTTTAGTTTTTGTCCCTCAAATTGTGCCTTTATCTCTATTTCCCTTCCTGGCCGTTCCATGGTTGCAGTTGTGGACGGTCATCTTTCACTTCCTCAACCTATCAACTATCAGCTATTCATTCATATGCTGATGACTTTACCTTACACTATTCAACTAGTTTTTCAGAACCCCCAGCAAGCAATCTCTCAAAAAGTCACGTGACGAAGCCATATCTTCTGACCTATCAACAATTCCCATTTGGGGCAGAAAATATATTGTTGCTTTTGCTGCTTCCAAAACCCATTCATTCATTTATCTACCCATCAAGAACTCCCACAAGACTTTCCCTTATACTTCAACAATACACAAATCAACCCTTCATCTTCTCTCAATATTCTCGGTCTCCTTTTTTCCTGATCTCACTTGGAGAGATCATATTACCACCCTTGCTACAGTTTTCCAGAAGTTGGGTACGCTCAATCCTCTCTGGGGGTTCTTTACCCTGGCACAGCTTCTTGCTCTGTACAGAGGCACAGTGCGTCCATGTATTGAGTATTGTTCACATGTGTTGGGAAGATCCTTTCACACAGCATATCTTGACAAAGTAGAAAAGAAAACCTTTCGTCTCATTAACTGATGTCCACTCCCTGACTCTGCGATCTCTCTCTCTCTTCGCCGCAAAGTTGCATCTCTCTCGCTATTCTACTGATATTACAATAATCAGTGTTCCTCACCCTCTCTCAATGTATACCACCTCCTTTACGTAGAGTACGTAGAACCTGTCTTCCAATACAATCCCACCCCTACTCTTTGCAACTCTCCAACCCAAGAGTGAAACGATATTCCCAATCTTTCCCCTATTCAACAGCTGAGCTCTGGAACGCTCTACCCTGAATCCATTTTCCCCTCATCCTATGACTTTAATTACTTTAAACTCTGTGTATCAAGGCATTTTGGCTCGAACATTCCTTGATTTTGGCCCTGTCACTCTTTCAACTATGGGGAAGGAATTCGTCACAGACAGTTCTGCCTTTTGTCTCACTAACTCACATAGAAAAATGATCTACTAACTATAATATGGCCATGCTTTTATTCAGTCTCGCTCTACAGGTTTTGTGCGAGTCAATTGTTTTAATAAGATTAAATACCCTCTTTATTGGTTAATAAGGATGTATAAAATCTAGAGTTACCAATAATGCTATTGTAAAGTCGGTTTGTAACTAAATATATTAAGAAATCAATGGACCTTATATTATTGATTGGCAATATTTGTCAAGATTGTATTATTGGTAACCTAAGGAAATATTGAATTAAGAAATGTTACGATACGTGCAATAGTTTGAAAGCCCCATAAATGAAATATATGTGTATATAATTATTCCATACCAAGTGTGTTTTTTCGTACAACATTTCTGACAACAATAAACACGGAAATGCTGCAACTCCTCCTTTGCTATAATATTTTAGATACTGACCTTGTTGTTAAGCTTCATGTTATTCACAATTTACTGTTAAATATTATACGAAATCACAGGTCATATGTTCACATACATGAACATTCACCGTTTTTTGAGAACGGGATTAAATTATTAATGAGGACTGATAATTCGTTGTTCCCGTTTGTCTTTTGCGCTTTTAATCTCTTCCTGTTTTCTGTAATCTGCTAAAGTTAATTTATCAAGCTTTATGTATCTCTCCTGGTTCATCTTTCTCCAGATTGTTAGTAGCTATATCTCAAACATTCGAAGTCTACTTTTGCCTAGGTCATGATATTATCAATTTCTCTAATTATCTTAAACACATTTATATATCATAAAGCAGCACAATGCATTATTTTCGTTTTGCTAGTTGTATATACTATGCATCTTTGCTCACCATAATTATTGCAATCCTATTCAGTATTTTCATTTTAATGTATTCCCAACCCTTTATAATACGTGTAAGCTGTTTCACTTTAATTTCACGATCATTATAGGATGTGCCTCAGTTTTAGAATGCTATTTATCTATAAAATCGGTAATGGCTATCTCAATTACTCCTCCAACTACAAGACGTCCCGCCAAAAATAAACTAACTTGTTTACTATATGCCATAATAAGTGAAGAAGCGTATCCTCATATCTCTGAGGCACTAACCAACTGTATACAGCTTAGAACCCGTAGCAAGGAATGGCCCTAACGCTATCTCATTTAATGCTTACACTTCTACTGATGCCGTCAAAACGTAACAAAAAATACCTGATATCCCGGAAAGGTTCTTCATAATCGTGTTTTCATTTGATATTAATTAAGCTTACACCACCCTTGCGTCATTATTGTTGAGCATATCTACCAAGAGGTTTGACCAATAAATATAACTTAGTTTTTAATGTGGGGATATTATTTTATAACATGGTCTTTTGCGCCTCTATACCGAAACTTTGAGGATTGTATTGACACATTATATATAACTGGTTGCTTTTCTTGAACAGGTGTATTGCCATGTAAATATATATTAGTCATCCTTTGTTTCCTGGTTTCTACTTTGGAGTTAAATTAACAAAAATAGATTATTTATAGATACATTGAATAATCTTTTATTAATTTATAATATTATATTGTTTAAATTCTTATGGACGTATATAATGACAAGCGATTATATACCCGTGGCAATGTCAACACTGATAACACCTCCAGTAGGCTACATTAGGAAAACACTTTAATTGGCGTGTCATTGATACCGTATTATACTGTATACACCATATATGCATTGCATACTTTCGTTACTACTATGACCTATACACTCACCATTATGCTGAAACACTAACTATAATATTTGAAGTTTGACTGACTCACCAACTGACAAATATTAACAATTACTAGAGGCCTCTCGAAGTCAAGGGGCCTACGAGCCAAATCACAGAATTTGAGTTTTCACTGGTTCCCAATAGGTGGCAGCACGCTCTATCATGCTGTGAAGACCGAATTGGGAATTTCGCCCTTATGTGCACGTTGCATAGGGTTGAGCGTCTCGTGTTTTGACTCGATAAATGTACGGATGAGGTAGGGCAAAGCGGAGGTATATGGGCCTAGCCGCCGCGCGCGGCTGACCAATGGGAGGGCGGCTATGTTCCCGCGTGTTTGTGTCGCGGCTCCCAGCCAATCAGAGCCGCCGTCTCGCACCTCCCCACATCAGTCATGTGGCGGGAGTTTTTTAACTGGTCATTCTCGCTCGCTCTCCCTGTTTTTACCCATATTTCACGGTGTTTGAGGCTGAATAATGAGTGATACTAGTGATCCAGATGTGGGGGAAGGTTCACCGTTGATGCCTAGTAGAAAACGGCACCCTGAAACCTGGAAAAGTGTAGTTAAGAAACATAAAAGAGATCGTGGTGGCGAGTATGTTTCTCGTAAGGGCACTGTTGTAGGGGCTCGTGTTTTGGGGCCCCCGTGTAGTTGTGCTATGAAGTGCTATGATAAGGTTGACAAGCGGATTGGGCAGCAGTTTAGAGGTAAATAATATTCAACTTTATAATGATTTTTTTACCATTGTTCACACATCAAACACGAAGGAACTAAGTCTTTTCTTATAATTTATGAAATTAAATTATTATAAAATGTAATTATGGGAATTATGCTTTCTAATTTGGAATAATTCTTAGTTACATCATGGTTATTCAAAAAATTGAGTATGAAATAAATCGGCCCATAATTACGGATACACAAAAAAAAAACCCATTACGTGTTTGTTTGTGTTTTCTAGGAATTACAGATTTTCACACAAACACTGATACTATTTCATCCATTTATTTACACTCTATCTTTTGATTATGCTATTATATAATTTGTGTGCATTTTTTATGTTTTAATAAAACACCACCAAACAGGCAGATGGAAAAACACGCATAAAACACGCAATTTTAGGAATTTTGCTTAAATGTTTCGGCTGTCTCCTAGTTATTGCAAAATGTTGTAATGTTCCAAGTATGAATGTAATCGAATAACATTTACGGGTACATAACAAAAAAACACTATGTGTTTGTTGTTGTTTTACCTAATATTTACGGATTTCCACAAAAACATTGCTATGATTTTTCTTTACAATGTGTACACTCATTCTTTTGATCATACTACCATAATAATTTGTATGCATTTTGTATGTTTTGATAAAACACCATAAAACATGTCGAACGAAAAACACGCATAAAACACGCAATTTTTGGAATATTGCTTTCAAATTTGAACTGCTTCTTAGTGTTATCAAGTACTCTGAAATTATCATGTTTGAATTTAAATTGAACAATAAACACACATACACAAAAACACACCACTTGGTGTTTTATGGTGTTGTATTATTATTTTCAGATTTTCAGAAAAAACACCAACATAATTTTTATTTGTTAGGTCGAGAGCTTTCCATTGATGTATAATATTGCCATAGGAGTATAGTTTTGGAGTTCAGTACCTTTCTTAGACTTTAACCCCTTATTACTCGAAACTGTGATTTGGTTCGTTGGCCCCTTGACTTCGAGAGGCCTCTATTATTATTTTTTATTATTATTAATTTCATTATTATATTATTATTTTAATTTCTGATTTTTTATTTTATTATTAGTCATTTATATTTCCCCTTGTTAGGTAACCAACAGGTAGTTCAGTTCTTTCTGACGCTCCCATGTTTGAACAATACCACGTTCCCGATATCACAACTCAATAAGCACGCTAAGCAGAGAAAAACAAATTAAGTAGTATTACTTTATAGATTTAAGATATCATATATTTGAATGCCTATACTGTATGTCACATACAGGTATATATTGTATAAGGAGAGAGAGAGCGAGGAGAGCAATAGCAGGTTAGTAGCCTGTAGCGTGTTTATTATGCTACACACACTTCACGACTCCAATATTTCGCAATCATAATCCCACATAATGTTCAAAACACAACATTAATTATTCTTTCACAGTAAAGTATTTGGTCACTCACTTCCCTCCACCCCCACCTGCCGCTGGTTACCTCTCACACTCCTGTACCCTCCTTCCCCCTCCACCCCATAACTTCACCTACTACCCCCACACTGTTACCAGATCATTTATGGGCACTAATTGTGCTGCTTTCTATTGAGGTCTTGGACAGACCAAGGCTGTATCTGTTTCATCTGTCCACAACTGTACATAGGTAATTAAGTCAAATGCTAACACGTATGTGAGTGCAACGTCTAACGTGAAGACTTCTGGCATAAGGCGAATTGACTTGAAATAGCGTTCACGAGCGTGGGGCGGTGAGCGCTTATCAAGGGGATTAACGGAAGGATCACACAGGTAAGATAAATAAAAGGTAGTGCGTTCGACTCTAGGTCAGAGTGACTGCTTTGGTATGAATTTATAATGCGAAATAGTGCGACACTGGTGAATATTAAATATATACTAAGGAGCTTATCGACAGGGTGATTTAAGTTGGAATTTACTTATCTAAGCGGTTTTTGTGAAAGACTCGACGCACGGATACGAAAAATAGATTTACACCTGGCAAGAGATCAATACACACAAGTATAGAATTCAAATTTGGGCATAGGTCCTAGGTGGTGACCACGGGATTGGGCCCACTTAGGTTAGGTTAGGTTAGGTTAGGTTAGGTTAGGTTCCAATCCCGTGGGCCCAATCCCATATGGGCCCAATCCCTATGGAACCGTCCTAGGTAAATGGTAGCAAATAAGGGAATATCTTCACGATATACGTTTACACTTCAACTTGGATACACAAGAGAATAAATAACATATATAGGTGACATCTGAGAGTATTCCGTCTTGAGCCTGGATCGAGATGAATGTATATAACTGATGTACAATTGATAATTAATGATAACACCTCAAAACACATTTGGAAAATGTGCAAACTAGCATGGGAGAAGGGGAGTGCACCCGATGACTGGAAGACTGGCATAATAGTCCCCCTATATAAGGGCAAAGGGGAAAGAGGAGTGTGTGGTAACCACCGAGGAATATGTCTTCTAAGCGTAGTAGGGAAGGTATACAGTAGGGTAGTGATTGAGAGAGTGAGAGTGAGAACGGAGAAATGGATAGGCGACGAGCAGGGAGGCTTTAGGAAGGGAAGAGGATGTGTAGATCAGATTTTTACCCTGAATTGTGTTGTGGAGAAGTATCTGGAGAAGAAACAAAAGGTGTATGTTGCCTTTATGGACTTGGAGAAGGCCTATGACAGAGTGGATAGAGAAGGTTTGTGGAAAGTACTTAGAATATACGGAGTAGAGGGCAAGTTGCTGAAAGCAGTGAAGAGCATGTATGAGGGTGCAAAGGCGGCAGTACGTGTGGAGAGTGAGCAGAGCGAGTTCTTTGACCTGAATGTTGGTTTGAAACAGGGGTGTGTGATGTCCCCGTGGTTGTTTACTGTATATATGGATGGAGTTATGAAAGAAATACTATCAAGAGCAGTGGATGTTGGTGTATCGCTGAAAAGGGAGGGAATTGAGTGGAAGCTACCTATACTGCTGTTTGCGGATGATACAGTTCTGATGAGTGATAATGAATGGGAGTTGCAGGGTCTGGTAAATGAGTTTGGAACAGTGTGCGAAAAACGGAATTTGAAGGTAAACACGGGGAAGAGCAAGGTTATGGTCTTCGAAAGGGGTGAAGTCACAGAGTGTGAGGTGAAGCTGAACGGTCAGGCTATGGAGATCGTCAACTCTTTTAAGTATCTGGGCAGTGTGTTGAGTAAAGATGGGACTATGGATGAAGAGGTGCGGGAGAGGGTACAACAGGGGAAGAGGGTTGTAGGAACGCTAAAAGCAGTAACAAGAAATAGGGTGGTCAGTATGGAAGTGAAGAAGTCCTTGCATGACAGTGTGGTAATCCCGACACTGACTTACGGAAGCGAAGCATGGACGTTGGTTGAGAGACTCAGACCAAGAGTGAGAGCAGTGGAAATGAATTACTTAAGGAGTGCGTGCGGAATTACATGGAGGGATAGACAGACTAATGAGGAAGTAAGAAGGAGGTGTGGTGTGGAGGTAGATGTGCTGGAAAGTGTGAAAAGGAACAACTTGAGATGGTTCGGCCATATGGAACGTATGGAAAGCGAGAGAATGACTAAGAGGGTGTACGAGAGCGAGGTGGAGGGACAGAGGGGGAGAGGTAGACCGAATATGAGGTGGAAGGATGGAGTGAGGAACTACATGAATGAAGGCGGTGCTGGTTGGGGGGAGGGGCGTCGACTGACTGGGGACAGAGGTGCATGGGGGCGGTTCGTTCGTGGCCACCCCTTCGGGGATCACGGCGTCAGGCAATAGAATAGACCTCAAAATTATATTGCAAGGGGGGTATACGTAGCAATATCTGGTGCGATGAATTCACTTGCACAGATCAAGATTGAATGGGAGGATAAATGACTATGTAACATATACACAGATCGATAATTGAATAAATAACAGGCACAGATCCTTGCCACAGATCACCTTAATAACACTTTCGGAATACTCGCATATATAAACTTACCTTCAACAATAGCCACAAATTGAGATACGCAGAAACACTTAGGGTTATCGTGGAGGAGGAGAAGGGCCAAGTATGAGGGTCGGGGCGTCACAGAGGTCCGGGCACGGCAGCTGGAAGTAATGGGGCCACTCGTCAGGAGTCCAGGGGGCAGGGCCAGACGTCAGGGTACTGCTTCGGCAGGAGTCCAAGGGCAGGGGCAGTGGACAGCAGGCTCCTTCTCTCTCTCAGGCAAACGACTCCTGGACAGACTTATCCGGACGGAGTGTTTAGGTAGTTATACTCCCGGACATATATCTGGACGGAGCAAGCTACTGAGTGTGAACTGACTTCCTGTAGTTTCAGTCAGTACATATTTGAGTTATTTCTCTTGGTCAGGTTGCGTGATCTCGTATGAATAGGGGCATAGTAAATACATAAAAATGGGCTATATTGAGGTTCATAATTTCATGAAAAATACATTATGGTGCTTAATGACATCGCACTGAGGTTCTCGTCTGTTTGACCTTTGGTTCTCTTATATCATCAAGCCTGATGTATGTAATTCGTGATTTCCTGTTCACTAATTGTTTTGGCTATTTGGACTGTTATGTAAAGATTTTCTTCTGTGGCACTTCATAACACCGTTTCACTTTTCTTCTCGTCTGGCAGCTTCTTGAGGATGGAGGGCCCCAACGATTAAATACTCCCAGGGCTCTTTATGTGTAGATTGCATAAACACTTTTTCATCATAGTGCTCAGGGGGGGGTATTCGGTGGGAAGTTCTGCCTTGGCTATTTGAGTCCTGCCCTGTGATTGTCAGGGCCGCGTGAGGTGCTGGTTGGAGGGGCTTGACCTGCCCTTCTGGGGTAACTCACCTGTACTGAGAATTAGAGAATGGGTACAGGGGTCAGATTTCCCGTTTATCTGGAGAATGGGAAATGAATCTATTTCTAAATCCTTTTCTTCTGGTCTCCCTGGATTCTCTCTACAGTGGCTATCTTGTGTTGGTTGTCCTTTTGGCTCCGTCATTTCAAAAATAGTCTCCTTTTCTACTCTGAATATAATAGTCTAATGCTAGTCTGAATAACTGCCAAAGACGCGTCCCAATTCCACAATATAAACATAAACATAAACAAAAATTATAGAAGAGGGATTTTTTCAGAGGACTGACTGGCCCACTCACGGCGGATCCATTGACAATCAGCACATCACCAGCCATGTGCCTATCTAATTATGTTTCTAAGCTTTTTGTCGTTATTCATACTACTGTAGCACTCGGTAGTCTATTTCTCATATCTACCAAACTTGCATGCTCATCACGGAGCGGCAGTCCGTTTTCCACATCGTCTTTGTGGATCCCATTTACAACTTAAGCATCTGTAGCACATCCTCTCCTACTCTACACCTCTGATAAATGCAAGCCTAATGTTTTCCCAAGTCCCCTTTCTTTTGTATTGACCATATCATGTATTTTATGATATTCACTACCTCAATAATATTTTACTTCTGTTAACCCTCCAGACCCGGGGCCTCTAGCTCGCGACTGTACTGTGGTACAGGGTGTTTTGACGATTAATGGGCTATGTTAACTCACCTGTAACTCAATGAATAGGGCATGTGATGTTATGAATAAAAAACTAAAATGTTTCACAAATCTTCCTCTGTAGAATGCCGTTAAGTAGGGGTCTCTAGCCCCAGTGGTTGCATAATGGCGAGCGCGGGAAGTAGAGTAATTTTCGGCGGCAAATTCTTCCCGCGTTCGGATGCGTCGCCCCGGCCACGGCTACCACGCACCAAGCCACTCGTCGCGCCAGAGTGTTTACCTCCCTTAGACGATTTTAGTGTTTGATATTGAGAATTTGATGTTTATTTGATATTTTTATAGTTATTTTGAGGCCAATTATATAAAGTATGTGTATTAGGGTATCACTGTCACTAATATTGCTCTTTTTCACTCGATACCGTACGCTTTGTTAGTAATTGAGGTAGGTTATTGTTATATTAGGCACTGATTATTCGTTATCACAGGTGTTTATTATACTTTGGCCATCAAATATTAGGTCTTGTGTCACTTTCACTTTGGTAAATATGCTTTAGAGTGTCACTGTCACTGATAATGCTAATTTTCACTCGATACCGTACGCTTTATTAGTAATTGAGTTATTGTTATATTAGGTACTGATTATTCGTTATCACAGGTGTTTATTATACTTTGGCCATCAAATATTAGGTCTTGTGTCACTTTTCACTTTGGTAAATATGCTTTAGAGAGTGTCACTGTCACTGATAATGTTCATTGTCACTCGATACCGTACGTTTTATTAGTAATTGAGGTAGGTTATTGTTGTTGTTGATGTTGTTCCCTAAGCTGCCTGGCCGAACAGCCCCGAGTCCCCAAGGAAGGCCATGGCCACGGTCGGGCTTTCCCACAGAGCTCTCAAAGAGTGTAAATTGTGTTGTTGGCGTAAGTGGTTGTGTGAAATGCAGTCTTCTATGATGTGTTTAATGGTATGGGGTGCGGTGTTACAACCCGGGCAGGTGTCGACGACGGAGTCATCCAGTCTCTTCTGATAGCTCAGAAGAGCCGGATGGTGTCCGCATCTCAGCCTGGCCAGGTGGACTCTGTCCTCGCGAGGAAGGGAAGATTCAGAAGGATGGATTTCGGGAGGTCATGCTTGCAGCTGCGTGTTGTCTATGAGCGAGTGGATGGAACGGTGAGTGATATGAGTATGGATGTGCTTTCGGAAGTTGGTTTGGGGTGGGCAGGAAGGGAGAGAAGACAGTATTTGTGTGTGATAGCGTGTGCTGGGTGTTGTTTTGATATTTCTTGGTGTCTGTGGGTGTGTAGCCATGTAGTGTAGTGGGTGGTGTTGATTCGTGGAGGCTGCTGCTAGGAATTGTGTGCCTCTCATGTCTAGATGATCTTTGACTTTGAGGACTTTGGTTTCTTGATGTAGGTGATCTGTGGGTGTCATACCTGTGCATCCTGTGATGATTTTCAGGGCTTTATTTTGAATAGTCTGTAAGGTCTTATGATGTCTTTCAGCTTGGTTAGAAGCCCAGGCCGGGCTTGCGTATTCCATAACTGATCTTATGTATTGTTTGTAGACTGTGGTGGTGGTTTCTTTGTTGTGTCCAAATTTCGTGTAGGCAAGTGATCTGAGGGCGTTAAGTCTGGGTGCCAGTTTCTTTTTCGTGTTTGTGGTGTGCTGTTTGAATGTCATTTGGGTGTCGTATGTTACTCCTAGGATTTTGTGTGTGTGTGTGTGTGTGTTAGGGGTGTGTTGTTTATGTTGAGTCCCAGGATGTAATCGTGCTCTCCTGTCCAGCTTGTGAGGAGGGTTGCAGTGGATTTAGCTGGAGCTAAATTGAGTCTGTTTGTAGTGCACCATTCATGTAATGTGTCGAGATAGTCTTGAAGGAGTCTTGTTGCTGTGTCTGGGTTTTGGTGCGTGCTTGTGAGTGTTATGTCGTCTGCGTAGGAGGCTATGGTTATTTGGGGTGAATTTGGTGTATTTATATCATGCATGTACAGATTGAAGAGTGCGGGCAACAGGACGGATCCTTGTGGGACTCCGTTTGGGAAATTTCTAATGCTAGATGACTGACCGGCAAAAGATACGTGTGCACATCTGCCTGCTAAGAAGTTGGCCAGCCATCTTTTTGTGTTGTTGTGCATGTTTGTGTTGTAGATATTGTTTGTTAGGTTGTGGCGGGGGATGGCATCGAAGGCTTTACTAATGTCGAGTGTGGCAAGTACTGATCTATGTGGTGGTCTAGCTGAGTTGATGCCGTCAATACCTCTTTGTGTAAGGTCTGTAAGAAGAGTGTTTGTGGAGTGCAATGGCCTGAAGCCGTGTTGTGTTGGAGAAAGGGGTAAGTCAGGTGTCATCAGTTGTAGTACAAGGCGCTCTATGACTTTGGAGGGGGTGCAAAGGAGTGTGATAGGGCGGTGTGAGGAGGGTAGCGTGGGGTCTTTGTTAGGTTTGGGGAATGTGATGATGATACCATCCTTCCAGATGTCTGGTATTGTGTTGTGTGAGTAGCTGTAGATTGATATGTTAGTGAGTGCTTGTATGTCTTGTGGTCCCAGGTGTCTGAGGTGAATGTTGCTTATGTTGTCTAGGCCGCAGGCGGGTGAGAGCTTGAGATTGTTGATGATATGCTTTGTCTGGTTGTTGGTGAAGAGTGTATAGTCAGGGTCTGTGGGGAATTGTCTTTTTCGTCGGATGACACGTCGATCGTCTTATATTAGGCACTGATTATTTGTTATCACAGGTGTTTATTATACTTTGGCCATCAAATATTAGGTCTTGTGTCACTTTCACTTAGTTATATGCGTTGTAAACGTTTTATATGCAATTTATTGTGTCTTTTTTCACTAATTTATATATTTCTATAGGTTCTAATCATATGAATGTCACTTATTATATACATATGTGTCACTTTCACATATTATAATGGTGTAATTGTATTTATATCAATTTTCTCATAACACATGACTTTTGTAATATAATAAATTGTTTTACTTCCACTTTTTGCCTATATACAGTATATACTGTACATATTGTCACTGTGTTTGGCACTTTCACTATGATTATTAGAACTCCTGCTTGGAGTGGTAATCAAAGAAGCACCCTTCAGCACAGAGTGCCACCTTGCACTCCACACACTCCAGGGTGGACTTTTTATCTGACCTCGCCCTCAGCCTGGTGTTGTAGCAGACATGGCACTGCTTCTGCTGCTTTCTTCCTGCTGCTGTCTGAGGCAGGGAAACGAGCCTGTGCATATTCATGTAATATGCACAGTGCAAGCGGTCAATAGCGGCGGGCCCAGCATGTGCCACTGCCCTCTGTGGCGTAACATACTTCTCCAGGAGCTCCTTCAACACCTGCTTTTGGAACCTCCGCAGGCTATTGAACTTCCTGGGTGTGTTCTCAGTCCGAAGCTTGTAGATGGTGTAAGCGTTCAGAATGGACATGTCCACCATGTGCAGAAAGAACTTTTTGTACCATCTGCACGAGGTACGCAGACAGTCAATGAAGCCTATCTGCATGTTGGACTTGTCCACCAGTCTCATGTTGATGTTGTAGTCCATGACAGCATCGGGCTTGGTCACCCTGGCCTGGGTGCGGCGATCCACCTTGCCAGTCTCCACCATTTCCTCTTTGTGGACAGTGGTCAGGTGGTTGACTTTCCGCTGGTTGTGCCAGTGGATAGCCAGAATGGGCCCCGACTTCTTCCTGAACACATCGCCTTTTTTGGTCTTTGGAGGGAAAGGTGGCATGCCCTTCCTTCTCCCTCGTACTGTGCCTACAGTCCCTGTCTTGCGCTCATGGAGGTACTTTGAGAGAGTGGGGGACGTGTAGTAATTGTCCGTGAAGAGGACGTGATTCTTGTGGAAATAACGGTCCATCATGGCTTGCACCACTGCTCCGCCGCCAAAGCCAATGAGGGGGTCCACAAGCATGTCCCCTTCCTTCCCGCTGTAGACCAGGAAGTCTAGGACATAGCCAGTTCGGCAGTCGCACAGCACAAAGAATTTGATGCCAAAGCGATGTCTCTTTGAGGGGATGTACTGCCGGAAGCTGAGCTTTCCCCGGAACAGCACAAGAGACTCGTCAATGACGACCTTGCAGAAGGGCTTGAAGTAGGAGGAGAAACGGTGTCGCATCATCTTGTACAATGTCCTAATCTTCCACAGCTTGTCTGGCTTGTGGACGTCGGTGTTGGTGACAAGATGGAGCGCTGCGAGGATGTCAAGGTACCGGTCGCGAGACATATATTTCCCGAAGGCAGGGGTGGATATGAGATTATTGGTGATCCAATAGTCAGGCAACCTATGCTTCTTGACATGAGGCATTAGCATGGTGAGTGCCAGGAACACCATGAATTTGTGATGAGTCACGTCGGTCCACTGCCTCATGTGGCCCTTGGTCACCTTGTCAAAAAAGTGGACCTGGAATTGGTGCTGCTTGTTTGTCTCCTTGATGACAAATCCGGTAACCTCCTCATCAAAAAAGGCCTTAAAAAGCTCATGTGGTGGAGCATTGGGGCCTGCGGGAAAATTGGGGGTAATTCCTGAACTCTCCTGTACCTCATCAAAAGCTGGTACATCAGGGTTGTAATCTTCCCCGTCAGCCACGTCTTGCCACTGAAAAACGTAGAATGGGTCTTGGCGACGCTGACGAGGAGCTCCAGCTGGTGGCCCAGCACGCCCACGGCCAACTCGGGAGGCGCGCGCCCTAGGGCGGCCAGGGCGGCCACCAGGGTGGCGGCCAGGGCGGGCCACAGCACGACGCCCCCGGGCGGAGCGGATGGATTGAGGGTCATCCATATTCGTCGTCGTCAGAGTGGTCATCTTGCCCTGATGGTGGACCTATATTGTCATGGCCAGAGTCATCTGTGAGGTGCCCTTCATCATCAGTGTCCCCCACATAATCTGGCGGGGAAGGAGTGATGCGTGGGCGGCGTGTGGGGGGGCAAGGTGGGGAAGGAGTGGCAGGTGAGGCTATGTCCTCCCGAGGTCCTGGGCTCCTTGGCCTGCGACGAGTGGCAGAAAGCAATGTTTCACTGTCACTAGGCCCAGGTATTGGTGATGCAAGCTCAAAGACTTCGTCAGGAACATATGTTGATGGCTGGAGAGGTGGGGAGGACCGTGGGGAAAGTTGCGGGGGCGTATGGCTGGGGCCGGCAGGGGTGGACGCCGTGGGAGCCTGGAACAAAGCCCGCCTAGATTTCTGTCCCTTTTTCACATATTTCCTGCCTTTCCCCTTTTCGGCAGCAGTATGTCTCCTGTCGGGGGACCTAGGAGGCAAATAGGCCGAAAGTGGGAGGTCCTCAACCCTTGGCAGTGGTGGGGGTGGTAGGGAAGAATGCGGGGCGTCCTGGTCATCTTGGGTGGCTTGGGGAGATAAGGGAGACAATGGTGGGCGAGATGAGTCACCACACTCACCCTCACTCACAGCCTCATCCTCACCAAGTCTTTTGGCTTCTTCCCTGGCTGCCGCGGCCGCCTTTTCAAGTACCTACATCTTATAGAAGCGTAGGAAAAGCGATTTAGCTGGCGAAGGGCTTGGAGTCGCGTCACTCAACTGAAACTTGGAGAGTGACCTTGAACTCTCCCACTCACTCACTTTCCCCACTTCACTCTCTTCAGCTAAAACAGCTTCCGCGAAAGCTGCTACATCACCTTCATCACTCTCATGTTTACTCACAAATCCCCTAAATTGCGTACCATTGTCACTGTCATCGCCATAATCACTTGACTGATAATTAGCCGATTTATCACTGCCTTCATCATCAACATTATACTGTGCATCAGCACGCTCATAGATTCTCAATGTCTCCTCAATGCCTCCGGGAGATAACACATTTAGGCGGTGGCGTCTGCGTAAGACGCGACGAGCTTGGGCGGGCGTCGTAGGGAGCACGGTATCGGACACAGCGGAATAACTTTTTGGCGTACTATCCATGGTGGCATCGGGGTAGAGACTGTTGTCGTGGCGTAGTTCATGTGTGGTGGCGCCATCTACCACCCACGACACCAAAAATTTACGCACGCCATTCGAAAGCACGTATGCAAGCACTCGGAGCCTCAGAGCCCGTCCGGGTTGCGCGGGCCGCGTTTGTTATGGATGCCTCAGAGCCCAACCAGGTCTGGAGGGTTAAATGGTCAAACCCATTCTGGCTATAATTCTCTGTCATTTGGCCTCAGTCATCAGACGTTAGAATATAAGTGATGTTCTAATGGTCTATCATTCTGGATTGTTTTGCCATTCTTCTTTGTACTGTAACTTCCAATCAATCTATGGACATTGGACAGCAAAATTAAAAACATTATCCATGTGAAACCTTATTAAGGACAGGTGAAATGTTTAAATTACGTTTGTTTTTATTCACGCTACTATAGATATCTATCTAAAAACTCTGATATCAAACAATGTTGCTTTTTTTTCTTCAGATCACGACTGACGATGACTTCCATTTTTCTGTAATAATTGAGTTACATAATTCCATGTTATTTAGCCATCTAGATACCACTGATAAAGCGTCTTGGCGTCACCGCTCAGATTGGTGAAAATATTATATATTTTTTCTGAGATATAACTGGTAGTTACTGGCTACCCTTGAGTAAGGGAGATGGGTAATGGAATCGGACATTACAAAAATGCATTAAGCTATTGAATCTCCTCCGAACGGGAGATAAATGGCTCGTAATTAATTACTTTAAGTAAATATTGTTAAATCTATATCCTGAAATTTCTATCATTTCCCAATTTTCAATAAACTGCATGTATTTATCTACACTAAATATCATCTGACAAGGTATTGCCCATTTGGGTAGTGTATCAAATTATTTTTGGAGAGCATGAATCGTTATTAGGATCAATAATTCAACCTATTTTTAGTGTCATTTGGCAAATTACCAATCTTTTTAGTTAGGCCCAAATATAGATCGTTAACACTCAACGAGCGGCTAGTTTATTAACTTCTACTACCTGCCAAGCGGGCAGATTTTTTTTTGTTTTTTTTGTTTTAAGAGACAATGAACGGAGGAAGGAAAAACACAGATAAAACAAAAAGGTCCATGTGCCTAAAGGCATCCTCCATTCATAAAATGTTTGTAACAACTGGATTTAAACATTTGTAGATTGTAAGTTTGTGGAAAGCAATTCGAGGGAAGTGAATTCCAAAGAGTAGTAGCTCTGGGGATAAATTAATTCTGATAAGCAGAAGTTCTGCATTGTGGAGGAGAAAGTGTAAATTCATGGCGCTCTCAGCTGCCCTAGTTCTACGGGGAAAGATGTGGAGAGGCGGCACAATTGAAGCAAGTTCCTCGGAACAATTGCTGTGAAAATATCTGTAGAATAATGCAAGGGATGCAACGTTTCTTCGTATGGATAATGTAGGAAGGTCCTGTGTGATTGCAGGGTTATTGATTAATCTAATAGCTTTATTTTGAATTTTGTCCAACTGCCTCAATGCAACCACTCCACTTCCACCCCACAGAGGTGAACAGTAATCCATCTGAGAACGCACATGACTTTTATATATCACGGCCAACTGCTCGTCAGTGAAGAATTCTCGAACTCTGTACAGGAGTCCCAGTTTTTTAGAGGCATTCTTAGCAATGCTTCTAACATAATGTGTCCAGCTCAAGTTAGTAGTTAATGTTACACCGAGAATGTCAATACTAGGGGAAGTGGGAATATTTACATCATTAAAAGATATATGGGAGTCAGTGAGATTCTGTCGGTTAGAAAATTGAATGTACTTGGTTTTCTGTGCATTAAAGGAAACTAGATTCTTTTGTCCCCATCCATTAATTCTAGAAAGGTCCTGGTTCAGAGAAATTGCAGTGTTTATTTTTGAATTTATAAGATCGGGTTGGGTGACAGAATTGGTAAATGTGAAGGAACTGTGGAGTGTTGAGTCATCTGCGTAGGAATGTATTGGATTATGAGTGGTAGATATGAGATCATTGATATGAATGAGGAACAGAATTGGGGCCAAAACTGATCCCTGGGGAACACCAGCATTTATTGAGTGAAATTGAGAATAAAGGCCATCTACCATTACACATATTTTTCTGTTATGAAGATAAGAAGAAATTAGTGGAACTAATGATGCAAGGCCGTAGTGTGACATCTTCGACAATAAGGATTGATGCCAGACTCTATCAAATGCCTTTGATATATCCAGTGCTATTGTATGTGTTTCACCATGTTGGTCTGTAGCTTGGTTGATTTGATGCGTAAGAAGGCAAAACATGTCTGCAGTTGATCGACATCGTCTAAAACCATATTGCCTATCACTGATTAATTTATTATTCTCAAGATGCTTAATTATGTGATTATTTAATATAATTTCAAAGACTTTACCAAGAGTGGAAGTTATAGCTATTGGTCTGTAGTTTGATGGGTCTGAAGAGGCACCTTTTTTAGGAACTGGATGGATGTTTGCTTCTTTCCAGGGTACTGGGAAGCATGAGGTATGAGTACACAGACGGAAAAATTTTGCCAATACAGGAGCGAGCACCAAGGAGCAATTCTTAAGTACTACTGGAGGAATTTCATCTGGACCAGGAGCCATATCTACCGAGAGATTCTGCAAAATAGTTTTGACATGTCTGGTGTGGATCTTAAGTGAGGGAATTTCAGGCGAATTAAAATTAAGTACAGGGACATCTTGATTTATTTCATCTAAGGTTGAATTGGTGGAGAAAATATCCGCAAGAAGGTTAGCTTTACCTCGTGGGTCACTTACAAGATTGCCAGTCGGAGATTTTAATGGTGGAATGGATGAAGCAGTAGTGAAGTTGGATTTAAATGAGTTAAGAG